>CM030369.1:206909468-207000045 GCA_003604175.2 Clonorchis sinensis
GTGGAACGCGGAGAGACAGCAGGTCAGGTAGTCTACGACGAGGACGAATGCAGTCGACAACTGGTGTAGTCATTGCTCCGGCTTGGAGACGCACTGCATTGGTCGTTTTAGGACCTGGAGAGAGGTCGACGGGGCTGATGGAGACGTTCGGAGTTTTCATGAGTGGTAAAGCATAACGTCCATTTGTAGGAGCGGTGGAGGGTTCAGGGTCTCGTAAGGCTACGAAGCTAGAGAGTGCTGAATAGTTTGGTGTTTGTTCAATGCTGGGCGAAATCATATGGCACTGAGGGTTTGAGGGGACCACGGGAGCATCAACGAGTGTACTGGCGGTTGGTGGCGTTACAGGGTTAGGTACAACAGCATATGGGATCGAACTTGCAGTGGTACAAGTGGGCTGGTGGTTTGTGCTAAGGCATCTGTGAGCTCCATCCATGGATGCGCCAGTAGTCTTCACGATTGGGGGTTGATCGCTTTGTTGATCATATGAGTTGACGAGGTATTTAGGAGGGCGTCAGAGAGAGTCGTAGAGGGTGGCAGTTTCTTGGTAAACTGTCTTTGCATGCGAGTTCGGGCAGCTTTAACTTTTATGCTTCGGAACTTTTCGGTAGAGCAGAAGAGAGTTGGGATGTTAGCAGACGCAAGGCATCGTTTTCATCCTGGAACTGCAGCATTATTCGGCAGCACATGGATAGTTGTAATTTTCGGAGCCGTCAAGCTGTGCACGTGACCAGAAAAAATTGGTAGCTGGAGTATTTATTATTGCACAAACCGCATTTATGACTGCTTGGATGGTTTTCCACCTTGCAGATCTGGTAGCATGCACGAGGGATGAAAACCTCGTGTGGTGGACGGGTACGCCCTGCAGGGAGGGTCGCCCTGTTACGTTGCACCATGGTGCGTTCGTACACCCGCTACCTCTCCATCAGCACGGGTGCCTCGCATATCGCTGGTGGTTCTGAGCCTGGCCTTTAAATTCGGGAAATCAAAAAAGTACCGCTGACTTCTCTATGTTGCTGCTGGTGTTGGGCTCACCTCGGCTGAGTTTTGTATCTGGCACCGCCATAAACCACAGATGAAAAAAACTGGCCTCTCATCTGTAAAAAAACAATAAAAGATAAAAAAATACACCTACGATAGTCTGAAGATACTCTGCAGTGCCCATGGCCTACATCGATGAGCATAGCTGTACCTGCCTTCGTCAGAACAGAGGCTACACCGCACCAAAGCCCATTTCGTCAACCAAACAAAGAACACATCTCCCTGCCACTCCCAGTGGTAGACACGAAAGTCTTCATCAATGCACTACTTACAGCTTAAAGCTGATAGCAGTGCTTCGGGGACTGGTGAGTATTTCTCTTGCACATACTTTCTCCTGGTACTATCCAACTCATTTAATGAATACCAGTTCAACCAGTTATCTCGGAAGCTCACTCCCGTCAGCCCTTATACAGCTGATTTCCACACCACCACGCTGCGTGCTTATATCGGCCTTTACAAGGTCCCTTGTAATTTAATATCGTATGTTAACAATACCCACCCCCCTGGTCGCTAGTCTATTACGGACAAATCCATCTATATCCTGTTCCATATAATCGCTTGTCATCACCCTAATCGCGGCAGACGTCAAGTATTTCTTTCTATGTATATTAGTGCACATTATTCCATCTGATGTCTCCTCAAACTCACCATGCTTTACTAATTTCATCCCACCCCTCATCTTCCCAAGCTTCGAACTTCAGCAATACCCGGTTTGGAGGACCTGGTTGGCTGTTACCCACCCACCTGGCCTGTGATCTACAACCATAGGATCTCCAAACGGACCAAAAAGACCCTGCGATTCCATATCGGCCTCGCTCCACCTTGTTTCCTCGGCCGGCCTGAAATCCCGTTGCCCAAAGAACAGCACACCCCTGCCCAAAGAACTGCACACCCCTGTCCAATCACCTTAAAATATGACTTCCGTTAGGGGCTGTCCAAAACTGAAGCACATCAGGCCAAGGATGGCACGGCACTGCCATACCTAGTTTGATAGCACACCCGCAACTGTTCCATTCCTTCTCTCGACCGTGCCCCCTCGCCCACTCGTTCCATTAACTGCAAATACGACGAACTCCCCAATTGACCCCAGCTGACTCCATGACACATTCATTCCAACCTGCTGAACTATTGGTTGAAATTTGACCATCTCTGTGTTACTGTGCTTCCTACCAAATCCAATAATTTTCTATACAGCTCGCGTTCCGGCTCGTGTGTTGCCACCATCTCTCTCTTCAGTGGAACGATTATGCTCGCCTCCACAACAGCGACACCAGTGAGTCACTACAGTTTCACTGTATGCCATGTTTTTGAGATCCCTGTTACCATTTACCCGCTTTGCTAGTCCCTCCATTTCATCATCCCCACTTACGCTTTTGTGACCCTGGCCACGAGCCCAACAGTCCAAGGCCGCGAGGCGTCAGAGTTGTTTTTTGGCTTCAGTTCAATTTGATCGGCTGGACGACGCCAACTCTGCTTTCACCCGATCTGATTTTCTGGTTTCTGATTTTCCACAGCTTACGTTTCTCTTGTCATATTCGGACAGGAAGCTCTTGCCCTCCCTCGTTTTGCTTTTTGCCGCGCCAACTCTTAACGATCTGCCTTGCTCAATGTTCTCTTTGAAAAAAGAGCTTATCTGCTCGTGCCGGTTCAGTGGAAACCGCGTTAACCTTGGATATAGCTCACCGCCTATGGCGCTGTCCTCTTTTCCTCCAAAACCCCCTGTACTCACAGTCCCGCCAGTCATACCTTTATTCTGACTGTAACGTTATGAATCACGCCTGACATGTCCGGTTGCGAATAAAAATTATTATTACTATTATTAAGCAGACATGCTCTAAGATTTCTAGGTCTTTCGGACCTGAGATCCCACTGGTGACGAAGAGAGTTTGCCGGGTTGAGGAGCAAATATACGTCAGTTAGTACTAGTGAACAATCTGAGGTTGGCAGGTGCCATATTCACGGATTCACGGATTGATACACAGGATCGAGGCTTTCGCCAAGTTTCCCGGGTCGGTTTTGTTCTTGTCGTTCAGCAGCTGTGCGTTCACCTGAAAGGCACAAGTGGAAAGGGTGTAGCACTTCTCTTTAGTTCTCAGCGCGGGCAGTATGCTTGCCAGCGCGAGGACTCGTAAATAAGTGTCTAATAGTGTTTTGAACTGAGTTCTAGAGGGAGCGTGGACAACCGTCTCAGGAAGGTTATTCCACGCAGCAACTACCCGAAATGAGAAAAAGTTTGCCTAATGAAGGTGTGCGCTCTGAGCTTAAAAACCTCTTACCATGTCCCCGCCGTGTGTTTGCTGGGTCAACGGTGAAAAACCTGTTGGCCAAGCCTTGTTCAAACAGGGCGTAAGGGAATTAAGTCCCCAATTAGGCGACGATACTCCAAGGGAAAGAGGTCGAGCACCGCGAGTTTCGTAGTCCATGGACTTGAGACCGGCAACCATTTTTGTAGCAGCTCGCTGGACACGCTCAATGAGGATTACGTCTTTCGTGCGTCCTGAGTAGACAACCGGGTTGGCATATTCAAGGAGCGGTCTGACATAGGCCCCATAGAGTATTTGGAAGTCCGTGCGAGTAATACGAGAGAAGGTACGCCGAATCATCCGTAGAACAGCGAATGCCTTCTGAGCCGATTTCTCAAGGTGCAGTGAGAAGGACAGGAGAGAGCCAGATACCCAAATCCTTTTGGCATCTATCCTCGTGATGTCTTCTGGTCCTTTCTCACCATGCATGACAAAGGAGTTCGCTGAGTCTCCTCCAAATGACATATGGACGCACTTTTCGTCATTCAGAGGAAGGTGCCAGTCCAACGACCACTGCTTTGCGGCGTCTACATCAATTTGGAGGGCACTGGCATTGGAACTCCACGATTTCAAGTCGTCCGCAAAAAGTAGACATGGACTTGAAAGAACATCTGGAAGGTCATTGACGTATATCAGAAACAGCAAAGGTCCCAAAACGGAGCCCTGAGGAACTCCAATGGAGACCGGCGCCGCAGAAGAGTAGGTCGAGCCTACTTCACTCGGAATGATCTGTCTGATAGGAATGCCTTGATCCAGTGTAGGATTTTCCCTTGAATCCCGTAAGACTCGAGTTTGTGGAGCAGAGGACGTGTGGGACTCGATCAAATGCTTTTGAAAGTCGAAAAATATGGCATCCGATATGAGTCCCTCGTCCTTGGCTTGGGTTAAGCTGTCCATAAATACGAGCATGTTCGTCACGCAGGAACGGTTTGGGAGAAATCCGTGTTGAGCTTGAGAAATCAAGTTGTTGGAAGTAAGGTGATCTAGAATGGCTCGCTTCAGAATGCGTTCCATCACCTTGCATGGCACGCTAGTGAGGCTTATAGGCCTGTAGCTGCCAGGCGATAGTCGGTCACCAGTTTTGTAGATTGGCGTGACAATCGCTTCCTTCCAAACAGAGGGAAGGTGGCCTTCGTCAAGCGACTGACGAAACAGCAGATGGAAATGAGTTGCCAGTGTGTACGACGTTTCCTTCAGGATCCTTGGGTGGACTTCGTCGGGCCCCAACGCGCAGAATGGGTTGATCTTGTGCAGGAGTTGACGAATGTCCTCCACCGTGAATACCAAGTCGGTTAGAGGCCGTTCGTAGGTACGCCTTGACAAGGTTGGATGTGACGAGGACGCTGGGACTGAATACAGACCTGCATAGTGATCTCTGTAGAACTCAGATACCACTATTGGGTCACTCGTGGGTTCCCGTTCCTGTCCCTCAGGAGAACGCGGATGGCTTGTTTCTTCGGCGATGCCGCATGTATTTGAACAGCACATTTCTGTTCTTCCGGGCGAGGTCAGAATGGTGGCTTGTTTTCGATGTTCCATTGGCGGATTTCCGATTTACAGCGGTTCCGCATTTTACGAAATGCCAGCTCATCTTCTGTGTCTCCTGTAGTCAACTTTTTGAAAAATAGTTGTGACCTCTTTTCCAGAAGACGCCGGATCCTTTAGGGTAGCTTGCGGCTCATCCGACTGCGTGCTGTTTTTCTGGGACGAATATCGCCTCAAGGACCGACCTCGAAAGGTGAGGGAGTTGGGAGCCGGGTCTTCTGGCTGTGAGGCGCTTCTGTGAACGTACTGGTGAGATAGATGATGGGGATTCGGGGTCTAGCTACCGCTTTGAGGAGGAAGACAGTAGCGGCGTCATAATGAGGTACTTCGGAGCAGGTTGAACGAATATTTGATTTAAGGGAATACGGATGAGAGGGCTCTACAGTAGTAGGGAAATTCTCAGTAGTATTGCAAGGGTCTCGGTCAATCCTAACCACCTATACGAGCTGGTAGATTAGATAATAGTAGGACTGTGGGAGTGCGGGACAGTGGAAGCAGATCGACATGGACGATTATGCCGATGAGGACTAAACGTGCTCGACGAACTGGAAGCTGACACCGATGAGACTGGACCTAATGAAGGGGGACAGCCAATAACCTTTGTGATCGTGGCTGATTTGGGAACTACCGTGAATAAATAGTTATCTAGTACAAAAAATAAGTAAAAACCTATGAATGGGCTAGAAACAAAAAGTTCTACAACACCTGACCTTGAAATTTCAGTTTCGCTGGCTGCTGCTTTCTGGAAATGCACCCTCTGAGTCAGTGATTCAGTGAGAATCAGTCGCGCTTCTTCGAACTGCTTTTGATGCTGCTGCAATAGTTCTCGGAGCTGATTAAATTCGGTTGACATCGCGGGTTCTCGGTTGCCAGTTGTAATAACGGTATTTTCCTTAGCTTAATTCTCTGTCTGTGCCTACCAAGCTAGCTTTCAAGTCAAACCAACCACTAACGGTGCACAAGGTATATTACCGCCCAAAACGAAGTCAAGAACACCTGTACAGCGCCACATATATATAGCGTAAGCGGTGTAGTGGTCTGGCTACCCAAAAACCTTTACCAGGAGTGTGGGGCAAACAAGTGAAAGCAATAACACTAGGTTGAGTACACTATAATAAAGAGGTCAGATGGAACAGACTTACTAAAAATTGTCCTCTTTAAAACAGTTCCTTGTTGGCCCAGCTCAGGGAATGAATACTAATCCAACCATGATTTTCCAGGAGTTTTCTTCTGAACGGTTCTCACATATAATAAATTCCGAAGATAGTCTGAAGTGCTTTGATACCAGAATTGGCACATGAAGCTTGCGAATGACCGTTGTGAGCGCGAGCGAAATCAGAAGAGAAAGTCGAGCACGTGACCACGTATGTATTACGCGTGTTTTTATCGTTCTTCGTATTCAGACAAAAAAGTTTATGCAATTGACAAAATACGTAATGTTATAATGGGAGCAAAAGAAAGATACAAATCACCATAACGGCAAAAACCTTCTGGAAATTTGACGCGTTCTGTATCCGACATTGACAACCGACATTCGGTCAATGCTGGGTCATGATTGGCTGTTGGGTCCAATCTTTCGACCAATCAAATCTTGACTTGACCCCGGGACAGCAAGCGCCCCAAGTTTTGGAGATTCTTTCGTGGCATAAGCTTCTCGACCGTAGCAGCATCTGACTGCGAGCGGTAAAACGGGTTCCGTTTGTAATTCCGCCTAACACATAGCTCTTTTGACTTCCGTCCACTCATCCTTATCCGCGACCAGCGTCTCCTGTAGCTGTCCAGTAAGACCCGCTCGATATTGTTGAGCTATGGGAACTCGCTGTAGATTATGAACGGAAACGCTCCGCTTTGGCCTCCGAAATCCGGAGGGGAAGCGGTGTGCTAAACGAGCTCAACAGGCATGATCAGAGTCAAACTTCGTACCCCGTAAGGAACTCAGTCGTTAACTGAGGCTTCCAATCGGTCAGTAATGGCCGTATGATTCAGCCGAGTAAGTAACTGGCCTGCGGTTGATAAGCTCCAAGTAACTCGATGTGAGCACTTGTGCTGAAAGTCCGTAATGGGCAGTAAGTGACAATATTTGGCACAGCGAAAGAACCTTTCTATGTGTTATGATATGTGAACAATGATAGTCGATTCGACACCCAATGACCGGCCTTATTTGTTTAACTGGGACGTTTATATCCTGTAAAGTAGATCGCCCAGTTTGCTCCATGTAGTTGAGTCTTTGTGTTCAAATCCTAAATTAATCCTCAGCATGGGCAGTTCATGAGGAGAACTAGTGCCGTGGTGAACTAAAGATAATCTGTCGCATTCCAGGCGTTGCTAACAACAGTGGAAGTCGCAGCTATGGTGTTTCACGCAATAGATACGCGACCTTCGGTTCTTAACGAGTCTGTCAGAAAGGTTGTTCTAGTGCCTGTTAAGGTGCTTTTTACATACACCAGACAAGTGTTTTAATTTTGAAGCGAAATGGTTCAGTGTTTAGAGCGCTAATTTACTGACCGGAAGGTCCGTGGTTCGAACCAGACCTCTGCCTCTCGACTTCTCCTGTCTAGGCTTGGGCAACCTGGCAGTATCCCAGCCGTCATGGCAGTTAGGCACCGGAAGGGTGCTACAGCTGAACGAAACCACCAAATGGCACGGTACAATTTCCGCAGATATGTGAATTCAATTGAGCCCCGATCCCAGCGCTCTCAGACTTAGAGTCGAGAAACAATGGGACCTCCATTGTCTGTGAGTCCGTTTATTGCCCGATGCCGTACCATACAACCACGACTGAATTTAAACTATAAATAAAGGTGCGCCGCTCGCCACACTCACCACACTGAATAAGCTTCTGCCTCGGATACTGTATCCTATCTTTGCTGAACCGTTTTTTAAGTTACTCCATCAGTCCCCAACATAAATGGTCCCAATTCAGTCCTATTACAAGCCCTCGCTAAGAAGGAATACAGGCCTGTTTGTGTCCCCTCAAAATAGACATCTTCCCAAAGTCCTTCGCAAGAATATTACCTGCATTCCCAACATGCAGATTGCTCATCTGTGACATTTGGTGCATAGCTGCTGTCTCACCCGAAAGAGATATGAAAGCTGAGATACCACCAGCTTGTCCAAGTACAGAAACGAGTAGTCGAGATACCGTGGTTGGTTTCGAACCACAGACCTTGTGGTCAGTAAGCTCGCATCTTAACTACTGAGCTCTCTCGACCTCACATGCAGGGTCCTTACTAGGCAATTTAGACAGCGTGGCTTACTGACTCCGTGGTGGAACTGCAAAGGCAATTTCTCGTGCAGACATTCACTGGCTCTGGCAGAATGAACTCACGTTCGAACTACAAGAGGATTGCGCCTGGTTGGAGACACTACAAGATATGGCTGCCAACCGATGTCAGTGGCGTTCTTGTTGTCAGTTTCTATCCAGATTGGCTGAATGAGTGTTTGGAGGTGTAGGCACCTCGGAATGATTGTGGAAAGACAGTAGTAAGTCCCCTCCCCGTCCATCTTTATTCTTTTCTTCACAATAAGGCTTTCAAGTAAATCATGGTTGTACGGCGGCGAAGCATCGGTGTTGAACACTGATGGCATGCTGTCGGTGATGATGATGATGATGAAAGCAGTTTCAAGGATGACCTACGGCAACCCCACGTTGATTAACATTGTCTCTTATGTGTGCCTCAAATTCTACTCACTGGACTGGTTACAACTTAAAAGGGAGCCCTGGAAGTAACAGCTATCGAACTGGGGATGGTTCCTGTGAACACTGTCATTCTGCGATTCATTCTTGTCATTTTATGCACGAGCTATTGGTAAGGTAGCTGTTATGGAAATAATGATCACTGAACTTCGAACAGACTCCTGACATCTACGCGCCAGCTGTCCTTCCCAGATGTCTTGGTTTGTAGCTATAGCGATGAGGTTTATTGACCTCAAATGATTGTTACATCTGTCCTGAGAGTAAATCACAATGATTGATTCTTATTATGGCGGTTTAAGTCCGTGTCCACATTTTGGCTTCCAGCATAATAAGTCTTTTATGGGATAGGATCGTACCCACTCCGAGGCCGGTAATGTCTTTTGATATGTCAGCTTCTTTGAATTTGGCCGGATTCACCGCTCGACGTATTATTTTTATCGGGTGTATTTTGCCAGTTATTGCCTTAATTTTATGCGTGACGCTTTGTCTTTCCGCTGGAGCCTGTCTCGGAACCGATTGCACGGTACATGGTTTATTCTTGAAGACACATTTTTCTCCTAGGATGTCAATTTTCTCCCCTCACTCAGCGCAGCAATCAGCGATGAACAGCCGCAGCGAAGCATATGGATGTGTTTCATTTGTATAAGCTCATCCATACGAATCCTCTTACTCTTCCCAGTATCCCGCGTCCACCGTCGTCTTTGTCACACACTGGGAGGTGCTCATCTCGATTGGATGGTCACCCCCATTTTCAGTCTATCGGCAGTGGAAATTCTGTTCCTAAGCTTGCTCTCTCTATTCCCCTCTGCTACATTGTACGGTATGTGCACTAGTCAATTTCAGAAGTCACGTGCTAAATTCAACCAGAGGCGCATCGCAATTGCCTAACTATATTCGTTTTCTCATCTGTGATGTTCATGGGATTCGACACCTGCTTGTTTATTCGAATGGCCAAACATTCGAAGAATCGCACAACGGTAAGTTAAAATGTGTGGTTACTGATCTCAATTGTTAATATACAACTCCCGGGTGATCCAGTTGTTCATTCTCAGCAAGAACTTCCGGGAGAAAACCTATCATTATCGTTATTTATGGGGTGTAATACTACCAGACTGCATCTTTGTCCCTGTAGATGGCATAATTTGATACCATGAGCTGTGTTGAGCCAAAACACGGGGATATTCAACAGACTCAAGTTGTGCAGGCAGCTTTTGGTTATCAGATAGCTTAGCCGACAAGATGAAGGCCTGGCATTGCCCTTCGTTATAAAGCTGATTGCATTGACGATATGTCTCTGATGCTCTGCGGTTGTCATACATTTACCAGAACAAGGGAAAAAGATCCAATCCCCCAAAACGCTTCGAGGACAAAAGTTGTCATAGGTGCAAAAGTCTGAGACTGGTACACCTGTCATTCGATTGTACAAGCTCTCAAAGATACGACGTTATCTACTGCGTGATGTCTTTGACATGAATGGCTCACCGCATCATGTGGTTTCATGCTAGCTGGCGGAACTGTAAGAATTTGTCCGGGAACAATTATGTGTCCGTAGTCCTCGTGACACGTTCGAGTTCATAGTTTCTGTTCAGATAAACGTGTCCTGGGCGGATGTTTTCTGTAGATGTCTCATCATTTTCTGTTGTTAGAAACGACTGACGATATTTGTGATTTTTTTATCCAGTCAATCATCAGTTTACCTATTCTCGTACTGGATTTAAGATAGTTACTTGTGCTATTTGCCTTTGATACAGGTTTTATTCAATGGTTCTGTATATAGGTATACCGCTTATAGTCGATATGAGTGAGATCGAGCGATTTTAAACACTTAATTCGGCGCGTTCGGCACTACTTCACCGCGGAACAAGAGATCAACAGCACTTTCCAGTTTTTTTCATTTTGGTTTGATTTGGAAATTAGGCGGAATACCTTAGCGTGGTATGTACCGGAACTCAATGTGGTCTAGTCAGAACACACACTTAAACGAAATCATTCTAAGTGCTGTGCCAGTGGGATTCATAAGGTCTTCACGGATGGCACTAGACGCAGAATGTATGTGCAGCTCGAGAGAGCAGATAACCGGAGACGACTGTGATGAAATATTTGAAGTAGTCCTTTACAACAGACGAAGGTAGGAACCTTTCAGCCCCGTAAATGCCTGCCAATTATAAGCTACCATTGAGAGCCGACAGTGCCTCTGAAAACAGCCAGAATAACGTTCACCGGCGCTCATTTGAAGCTTCACCTCCTTACTGATCGCTTTCTTAATACGAACAGTAGGGATGACATGCCGACCCATGACTCATATATTCATTCGTTTGGGAAGTTCCCTTAAGCTACATCGGTCGGACGACTGAACACTCATCTCAAAAAATTTCTGAGCACATACCATCATACTGCGGAACCGAGCAAGTGAAGCTCTTAGACTCAGACTTACGCTGCAGAAAGGCGAATAAAGTGTCCACCCGAAATTAGGTAATTTGTTGCTTGAATATCCTACAATGTTAACTTGGGTGCTCAAAGCAATATGTATCGGCTGTGTATTAACGCCAACATTTTTCTATAGGGCACGTAATTCGTTCTCTACTAATACGCCCACTGAAGTCGACAATGTCTGAATGCCATGATTTTGCAACCATCATTACAACGTCATTGCTGGCCACATAACGATACCCCTTCCCAACCTCCTTGACGAAAGACGCCTCAGTGAAGCGAGCCATCCGACCACGCAAAGTTGTTGTTGCATTGATGCGAAACATGGAATCCATACCGGAGATGCCCACAGGCTTAAGGTTTCTTGCAGTTACTGTTTACCTATTATTTCTCGTGGATTGTACCAGCAGCGAATAATTGCGTCGTACGCTGGGTTCATGTGGCTCATAGTGGCATGTCACTTTGGGTGTCCTGGTGTATGTTGCTTACAGGTGTCAGGCAGAACGAGAGGGAAAGAAGGAACGCGCACCCGGTGACAAAATGAACGCTATATATTGCCATCAAGAACACTGTCTCATCAGGTGTGGTGTTAGAACAGTGATTTTTGTACTTCCGGTTGTTTTGATGTTGGTGACTGGAGTGATAATATCATTCTTGTGATTCGATTTAGTGTGTGATGCATTTTAACTGTGCAAACTATTTTCTGCTCTCGGGCTTATCTGAGCTGTGCTCGTTAAAAGCCATGATCAGTTCAGGTTAGTTGGGTTTCCAGTCGTTGTGATCAGGATGGGCATGCAACACAGCACCAATAGTCTGGTCTAAAAAATCATTGATAGTCTGAATGGGCCTTGTATCCTATCGTGATTTTTGTACCCTACAGTGTATGTGATTTCTCCCCTGTATATTTTCATAGGTATCTGAAGCCCGACGGAAAAGTTGGCTTCTTGCAAGTTATCTTTTACTCCTGACAATAATCGCCACCTTCTACTACGTACACACCACATACTGCCCTCCATATGGTAAGTGTTAATCCTTACTTGTACTTTCGAAATATTCATAGTGACTGGCTCAGATAGGTTCATGGCAGATAGCTCACTTTATCGCGTAAGAAGTAATTTTGTTCACCTTTGTTGAGACCATTTCGAAAACCAATCAAAACTAGTCCCTTCCGCAAGATGTTCTACCCTTGAGGGATCCCGTCGTTGAGATACCCTTTAAGGGACCCGCAAATAGCGGCATTTTCTTGGGTGTGGTCTCTCCAGAGGCAGAATTTCTCTCATGCCATTTGATAAACTAGCTTCATGTATAGGCGTTCTTTGGGTTTTTACTCCGTTTGCTGCTTAAGAGTCTCTTCTGTTACAGTTCTAAGTCACTGATAGATTTGTATACCACGGAAGGCGAATTTTCCGCAAGCTTGTAGCGGATATAAAGAGATGGACATGCACAATCTTCGAAAGGAAGCTAAATAAATTAGATGGCGCGGTAGCAACGCACCAAATAACGGATCGGAGTTGACAAGCTACTATACGATGCAGGAGATCACAATTCTGATACGGCGGAATGTGTAGCTGGACCACGTTCAGGAAGTTAGTATGACCCCAAATAAACTAAGATCAACGGGGTGTTAGGAGTCTGATAAATTACTGTGGCTAAATTTACGATGTATCAAAATTGACTGAAACATCACTTGAAACTCCTTTTCATTGACCTAACCTAAGCACAATGAAGTGATCTCTCTCACAAATGCTAGGGGATGAGAGGGGAAGAGTAAATCCAATTTGGGAAGTATAAACAGATTGACGAACCGGATTTTAGGGAGGAGATAACGCTGTCCGTCTCAGAGCATAAAAAGGCACTCACCGGATTTCGGTAGTCTGAACTGAGGTCCTTGGATAGGAGGACGCTGAGATACTTTCCACCAGCGGATCTTAGAAGACAAAGCGACATTTTGAAACACTACGATAGTAAGTCCATTAAACTTAAGCCTCCGCTTCTCCAAGCCTAGAGGAGAGCAGTCAAGATGCAGAGGTTGGGTTCGAACCACGAACCTTCCGGTCAGTAAGTCCGCGTCTTAACCACTCAGCTATCTCAAGCAGTGGTACGTTCACAACTAAAACGTTTATATACTGAGTCAAACGTGATTCATGCTTTATTTTTTGCTAGACTGAGTCGTACGGTCTGTTTATCCTGGTTCTAGGTCACATAACCTACTAGATCAAAATGTTTCTGTGTGTTTATTTACTAATATTAGACTTCCGTTGGATTCAACGTGCTCAATACGTAGGGGTACTTCTTGGTTCAGCAGTTCCTGTATATATACACGTCACGGAAAATTTTCTTCTGATGGTTGTTTTTCTCATTTTTTCAGTCTACTCCCTGTTTTCCTTCTTTGAATACGTTGCAATCGTGATCAATGTCCTGTACCAATATTATGCCAACTGCCTGGTCGGAGCCGTCCCCATGGGAGTCCTTCTGGAATATTTGTCATGTTCTAATAAGAAAACTGACCGAATCGATCTCGCTTATTTTTTCAATCAGCAAGCCCCATCGGCCACAATACAAAACTAGCAACATATATTTTGGTTGTCCATTAGATTGAGTCAATTTAGACACACGATCCGTTGTATCATTACATCAATTTTCACGAGCCTTCCGCTCCTCGTGCTGTAACAATTGCACTCGCACGGAGTACAAAGAAAAATCCTCCTGAAGGGGCTGAAAAAGCCTTCTCCGTCAGTAACGATTGAGTTTGCAACGGTTCAGGCATCAGGACTATTGTCTCGAATGCGTGACTGTTTCATTTTCTAGTTTATCGAGCAGTTAGGAGGATTCGTTGTCACATAACTGGCTAGATGGTCACCATGCGCCGCTGTTCCTTTCCTTTCCTGTACACCCCTCTCTCGGTGAACAAAACTGGAGAAGCTGGAACCAACCAACTGCCATCTGATTAACAAAACTAAGGTGAACCCACTTTTCTAGTGGTAATCTCACTTGGTAGGAGATCAGAGTACATAAAAATTATAAAGTAGTTTCAGCTAACCCTTACTCGGGTACATAGAATGGATAGGTGAGTATGAGTAGGGTTCATCGAGCTGGACCCGTACCAACCATTGGTCGCTAGGTGTACGTTTCGCTTTAGACATGGTTAACTTGTTAGATTGCACATAAAACCAAAAAATATGAAATAAGGGTTAGATAGGGTTGGGGATCTAGACGGTAGGTTGGTGATTCACAAGCTCCGGAGCGGGCTTAATTGTTGAGCTTCAAGTACTGGAATAAATCAATTACGAATGGTGGCTGCGAATTGGTTAGAATGGCTGTTTCACGATAGCAGAAACGTCCCTTTTAAGCAAGCAACTCTTATTTACAGAGACTACCCCGACATCAGTGGTTCCTGAAGGAAGCTGGTGAAGCTCATCTCTCTCTCTCCTGAAGGTACAACTGCTAGGTTTCAACTCATTTCAATGTTTAACGGAGATATTTGATGGAATGTGCAGTGCAGTGGTGCTATATCGGGCAACGAACTAACCGCTAGTCGTGGATTACTGTCATTGTGAAAAGTTGACGTATGTATCCCATCGGTCCGAACCAGTCTCCAGTGCATACCATCCCCTCCTGACCTTTTCACCAGTAAAAAACGCCCACTGCTGTCCCTAGATTACCCCCCTGGACGATGATAATTACTGCGTCTATTGAGTAGTTGCCCGCCTCTATTTCTCAGCTTATCGGAGGATGAAACTGTGTCAGACTCAGGGTACTTGTTCCTAGGTTGTAGCTGATGACGATGAGTGAGCCAGGGTTGCGCTATCACACAAACTGTTACGCATTATGAAACACAAACAGCTTCACTGATCCAAGAACGATGAATTGCATGATACCTGCATAGGGTGAGTGAGCAGTTGAACGAACCTACACCCGGCAAATGTCGCTGAATTTACTCCGTTCTGTAGTTTTCCCTAATCAAAGAGGATGGGAAGGCTTCTGACCTGGGCATTTATGTCAGCATCGTAAATCACCCTGGTAAAAATCAGTATAACACTTTCCGTATATCCATGTGGCCGTGGGTTTTCGAGTATAATGATCGGAAACTTGTAACGAAAGCGGTCGACACATCTTTGAAGGGAATACTTCGCCACAAAGCAGCGCGGTCGACTGAGTCGAGCGTTATTTTCAATTGTTGACCTATATGCGCGGTCGTGTTCGTGAAGGTGAAGCTGTTTTCGATGCTTCCACAACCCGGGCGGAGCGCTGCTTCGTTTTCACGACTGCCTCGCCTGAGTTCTAGTAACCCTATTTACGATTATGCATGTGAGCAACTTGGCATCGATGATATCTAAACGGGCACTCCGGGGATTCTCGCATTCAGGTTTAACACCCTTTTTGAAGATAGGAAAGGCATCAGATGTCTGTCATTCCTCTGGAACTTCATTCGTTTTCAAAATACTGTTAATCAGTTTTGTAAGGCTGAACGAGTCCTCGTCCGTCCTTAAACAGGGCGAAGGGAAGGCAGTCAGTGCTAATTGCTTTGTTTCTCTCGAAAAGTTTGGTTTCATCATCTGCAGGGACAGAGCTGTTGGTGCGCTGGTCGTTTTGCTGGGCATTTCAGATCAGGTAAACTTTTTCAAAGTGTTACGCCCACCCAAGCGGGTGGCGAGACTTGAAATGGACTTTTGCGTCGTCCCTTAGTTTTTGGAGCGTATACGGATAACTGACAGATCTCAGGTTTAGAGCCTTTCTCTGCGGATCCTGACAGACCCGGTCGGTCTGACGTCAAAGTCGGCCGTTCACAGGAATCCACTCAGGCGGAGCATCTCCAGCTCTCCTACACAAATCAAACCCACACCACTGGGACAACGGAGAGGTTTTCTGGATCACCCGACACCTGGATAATAAGCCATGCATAAACTGTGTTGCCTTGAGCCGTGTTTAGGTGCATTACCGAAATATAGTCTCGGGTGCATTTTTTGAAGACAGCACGCGTCGGTTTTTGAAGAGGAAAGATAGCAAAGGAGGTTTGTTGACCCGTCTAGCAACACGGACACTAAACGTTGGTACGTTGAATAGATTCCTTAGTGTTAGTACTGCACGATTATGTTTTGTTTTTTCTGAGTAGCATACTAGGAGGCGATGCTGAAATTAGAGCCAAAAACAGACGGGACTGTATTGGCATAGGCAGTAATTAGAATCAGAGTTGATAAATTAAAGAGACTAGCTGCGGCCTTTAAGCTGCATAAGTATATGTTACTTCCCCGTCGATCGGGCCGACGAAAGGTTTTGTGTGAGTTGTCCTGTTTTGGACTATTGACTCAAAAATCTGACGCATAAGGTAGTGAAAGAATGAAGGCTTTTGTTCCGGAGCCGTGCCTGTCTATGAATCAACGGCTTAACCCGCGAGGCAACATGTGTTAGGGGTTTCTTGGGGGACTTACGGTTCTGACCCGGTTGGTTGTGATAGGCTTACCTGGAGCGCAGGACTTAAGGCACGGATGTCTTACTTCTATTGCGGCTACGCATAATGTGTCTTCTGAGCAGTGCCAGACATTAGTTTCAATAATAATGATAATGTTTCAGCTGTGAGCAACCTTTCGGTGCCTAACTGCCATTGTACCATAAGGAAGCACGAGGGCTAGGATACTACCAGATTGCCCAAGCTTAGACAGGGGGGTCGAGATGCAGAGGTCGGATTCGGACCTTCCGGTCAGTAAATTCGCGCCCTAACCACTAGCCGATCGTATTGTATGCATCGGCGCTCATAGTCAACCGTTGGACAATCAGTGTCCGAATTTCAGGGTCGACCTTTTGTAGACCGTCTTTCAGGGAAGGCAGCATCACCGTTCCCATAGATATTGGCATACTGGTCGCCAGGAGGAGACATTTATTGTCTTCACATACCTATCGCAGAGGACAGTACGATTTCATCCCCAGGCCATCTCGTATTACGACTGCTCTCAGTGAGCGGGCTTGTTGCTCTTTTTCTGATTGTCTCCCTTTCGTTTTCCTGATATGGTTATGCCCTGAGGAACGAAGTTCCAGTCAGTTTCGCCCGTGCGATCATTACAACGCGCAAACCCGATTGTTCTGTCAAGGTAACAGTTATTGGTGGAGAAAACTATCCATTCACAAGTGTCCACTGTCCGTGTGTCCAGTCGAGAGGTGAAGGAATTCGCTGACAACTAACTTTTCCCCATCCATAAAGTTTAGGAAGTCCTTTCAAAGGATTTTCTCCTCCATCTAAACACCTCAACTAATCAAAATTAATAATTCCGTACTTCTTACTGGTATGAGACGAAATAATCCGTCCTTATGGGAACTACTCATCAAATTTATCGAATTCTCGTAAAGCTGGCCCGATTATGCATCAACTTTACGTTTTACTGGTGTTATAGGTCCTGCATACTACTAATCGAAGTAGGGTTTGGGCATGCTTTTTGATCCGCGCTATGGGCGTCAATCTTGAGTCCTCGAAAGCTATGAAGTTGGCAGTTAGCATCAATGTTTCTTGCTATAACACCCCAGATATTTCCAATGGGGCTGTACAGCGGCTGAGGGTCGTGACTTTGTCAGGCTAGTTTCGTGTAAGGTGAATTAGAATGAAGTGTCCAACTAGGCTCACGGGTATGTATTGCAGAATGTGTCTAACCCTTTTCATTCAAATAATCACAGTGAAAGGTTGATAGTCACATTGGTATGGGCGAGATGGCTCAAGTGATTAGAGCGCGAGTTTACTGACCGGAAGGTCCGTGGTTCGAACCCGACCTCTGCCTCTCGACTCCCCCTGTCTAGGTTTGGGCAACCTGACAGTATCCCAGCCCCCGTGCTTCCTTTGGGTGGCATGGCAGCTAGGCGCCGAAAGGGTGTCACAGCTGAACGATTATTTTTTTTTATTATTTTCCATCATAGTAGGTCTACAAAAGACCGTATCAGCTGTCTTCCTTTGACACGTATGTTCAGGTTCAGCAATTCCCAACAATCGGGTGTACTGACGGTGGTTTTTGCGTACCTTGCATGTAGTGCCGCTCATCTATCTTGGATATTTCGACGGATTGGCAGGAACCAGTGTAAAACAATTAATTATCTTACCACTTAATATCTTTACTATCCTGTGGACGTTCACATACTGGTCAATACCCAAATGAGGCCACACCGTTTGACCCGAGTACCTCGGGTCCTTTACAGCAAACGGTGACTGGAACTGGAGCGTATCTGACTAGCCTTTGTGATACGGCTGTACATTTAGTTTTCCCGAGGAGTCTTGTTGCGTAACTTGTCTTGGAGGCGCGATGTGCCAATAGAGTCCGAGTTGATGGATTCGACGTTGGAAAATTGATCTTGTTGCACACACAACCCGCAGGTCTAATTGTGTTCATTGAGCTGCTAGTGAGATTTGAAGACCGAATGCTAAAATGTGATACCCACGTAATGGGGGTGCGGTTCAACAGTCACTTAGATGAACTATTCGATTCGAATGAGTTGCTCGAGGACAGTCGTCAACTTGCACTCAGATGCGAAGCTTGCTGCTTGCAGAATCCAACCGAGCTGCAAGACATAGCGTCCAACAGAACCCATCGAAGGGTATAACAGCTGGTGTGCTGTTCTAGACACTTGAAACACGGTTGAACGACCTGAGACAAGTTGCAATCATGTTTGGATGAGCCGAACGAAAGACTAGGCCACCTGGTGCCATAAATGTATGAGTATGCTATTCGGCTCTACCTCAGTGGTCTAACTAAACAAGTATGCCCCGAACATGACGTTCTGAAGCCGAAACAAATACTACGCAGACGGAACTGTGGCGGTAGCCTTGTAGTGTTTCGCAGGAGATCTCCCTGGTCTTCAGTAAATAGCGAGACTCCCTTGCGGACCCCCAAAGCGAACTGGGGGCCTTATGTCCCACGTGATGACGCCCCGGTACGTTCAAACCACCTCGCAAAATGACTTTCCGACATGGTGGTCCTATAGGCTGGTTACTGGGATGTTCTTCACAAGACGCAGCGGTTCGGCCGCCCGCTACCACATATTTCGCTAATTTGGCCCTTTTAGTCGATCTGACGACCCAGTTGGGTCGGTTAGATTCGAAGCTTAAGGACAAAGCATCGGATTGGCAAATCGCACACATTAATGAAATGCCTTTGAGGGAAGCTACCCACTGAAGGAGGGAATCTGCAATTTGGCAGTCTCACTTATTTTCAACGCTACTAGAAATTCTAAGGAGAAATTACCGAGTACCAAATGTCAAACAAGACCGAACGAAAGGGAGGGATGTTTGGCAAAAGTCCTTCTCAATATGGTGTAGATTGGACTACAATCGGAATCTAACATTTTGCAGACAAATGACGCATTAAGAGAGGAGTGTCAAGTTAGATGGGAAGTAGTTGTAAATTTTGTAGTGTATCTGCCATTTTGGTTGATTTATATTGATATTGGTAATGTACCGACTTGCTTACTGGGCTTCGGCTCATGAGCTTTCTTTGGAAAATCACTGTCCCCTGGTGCTATCATAACGTGCATACTACAATTTCATTGACTTGTCGCATGAAGATTCCAAGCAGTCAAAGAGAATCGATTTGGTGCCATACAAGCCTAAGTAAACGTTTCAAGATGAAGTGCCGTACCCCAATAAACTGACTGATGAAATCTACCACAAAAATGAATCTGTAATATAAGCGTATTTTCCAACAAAAAGCTCGCTTACCCTATATTACCAATCAGGGAGTTTACGCTCATTATGTGCTACTTCGCAATAATGTTTTTGCAATGATGTACATGTGTGCTTGGCAGTGCGTGATGTAACTTTGGAAATGGAATTCGCCATGCTAATACAAGTTGGCTCGATTTCACATCCGGTCCGAGGAGTTATACCGCAATGGTACAAAAAACATGACCAGAATTTGAGACCTCCTTCATAAGCAAGTAACAGCCAGATACCCTGATAACTTTGGTGCAAACTGAAGGGACTTGGTGAATGTTCAGGTGAGAAGTCCAAGTACAGATATTCACATTTGCACACGAATCCGGTTTCGACAGGAGGCTCAATTGAATGTAGGTGAATCCCCCGTTTATGACGATCGGCTAAAACTGAGTGTGCTGCACCAGGCCGCTTCATGTTTCAGTTGGTACGATATTCGAGACGTCGTAATACGTAACACCTTACTTATAGGGTTACTGAAAACTCTTCGACAGCCCTCGTGAGCACTGAACCTGATTCTCATTCTCAGTAAAGCTCATCAGCAGTGCATACTCTTGGCCGTATCGGCTTCGAACTCCGGAGGTACGACTTGCGAAGCGGGCGTTAGCACAACTCCACTAACGCATCTCAATAATCACATATGAACAAAGGAACACTGGAGCGGTGTGATTTTGATTATCTCCTCCACGCCGAATGCTAATTGGTCAGTTCCGATAACTTGCGTACGATTCTCGGTAAATTCGCCCAATATGCACACTGCTTTCGTGAAGTAAATAAAGTCAACCACCGAGAATAATGTTGACCAGTTACCTTTGTTGCTTGGGAGCACGGATTAGTTTGTCAGTCGTAATCAGTCCTCTAATTTCTAAGTGCTACGGTTAAAAAGCTGTAACCAATATCGATCTTTCAGAGGAGAACACCAGTTTTCCATAATCCATTGTATTTTTTGTTGGGGGGGAGTAAGACTGTACAAGGAGCCACGAGTTTGTTGTTGTTAACTACTTGATTATGCAGAGCATGTGACATGCACAACAGTAAACCGTTAGCCCCAAACATCCACGTGATAGCGCCCATCAGCGTGTAACCGTTTCACATAGACTTCGGCTTGATTTGCTGACCTGCGTCCTTCGGTTTCAATCACAGTGAGCAGACATTTACGGACATCTCTGGACATGGTTTTCGCTGACCTGAAAGCACGGTTGGTTAGAATACGTAACACATTCAAGTACGTGAGTATCAATTCAATCCTACTGTTACATGCGCAGTACCAAAACAGTATACCCTGGTGACTCATGAGCAATCAGTATTCTGTCGCTAATCACTTGTCCATTGATAGAACCACCTTGCGAGCCACACAAAAAACGCGAACGGTATCGTGTGGACTGCCTTTTGGGAACTCGGCCACATCTTATCTGTCGTTCTGTAGGCTAAGACGGATCGCAGAATCTCTTGGATTCGTTATGCTACCATGTGAGAGCACGATGGTTAGTCAAAAAAGCAAATCACCCCTAAGCCGAAATTCACCATCAGCATAACTAGAGAGGGTACAGCCGCGGTAAGGTACAAATTGACAAAAATCGAGTGACTTCTCTAACGAAGCTACCTCAGCAACAACCAAACACCTGACTATGGACCGTATGTACCTCAGTTTCATCTGCTGTCAGGATTGTCATGTAAACAGTTCAGTTGTGTGGCTCACAGTTGTGACGCGTCCTATGAACCAAAGACTCCTCAAGTTCGTCGAAGCCAATTCGATCAGAGCCATGAGGTCAATTCCTTGTGCACGGAAGGTTTTCACCCTGAATACCCGTCTATCGTGAAAGCGAGTCCATCCAAAACAATTCCGTGAAAATGTCCTTTACTATTCCACCATACGACCCCATGATAGATGCTTTGTATCCGCGACTATCCCTTTGCTATAATAACAAAATGATTCAAAGGCACTGAGATTTTGGCCTTTGACTGTGCGAGTCCATATTGTTTGTTAAGTCGTTGGGTCTATCAGGTGTCTTCTTCCAATTCAGTCCTTGAAATCATGAAAATCGCGAAAATGGGCATCAAGTCCACTTTGACGCCCAGCGGCTTTACACTAGCATCTGATGGAAGGTGGTTCGTAGAGTTTTGGGACGATAGTATTCAGGAAATCTTATCCATAGAGATAATCCAAACGATAACAGATCCTTCGAAAATTGTGTTCCCTCGACAGGGGGTTCACTTGTGGTGTTCCCATAACTGAGCTGGCTAAAATAACTCACCCACACACATAAAAATGAGCATTACACTCGTCCAAAAGGTGCCAAATTTCTCCAGCCGCCTCAAGCATCCGGTGTTGGACATACACTTTCGCTTCATTTGGGGAATCGCGCGAGAAGGCTAGATGCAGTTCAAGTAGGCCGGCGTCCCTAGCAGCCAGAAGCTCGTCAGCATACAAGAAATCTTCAGCCTCATGTCGGCAACCAAAGAAGAGCAGCATACGGGCCGATTTGAATCCTAGGGATGTCCAAAAAAGGGTCAATGTTGGTTGGTAGGAACAAGGGTTTACGTAGAAAACTCTATCAGAAACCGTCTTAAGTAGCATGTCAAAGGAACGGGAAGCATGCAATGTTGAAAAACGGGATCTGGGTGGGCTCAAATGGAGTATATATTCCATGACCTCACCTACTAATGACATCCACAAGAAACAAGAGAATCAATCTAATATTTTTATACGGTAGACTGCCAGAGATGGCTGGAAGCTCACCCACCAACGTGGTCCTCACCAGTCGTATGGCTATTGTTGACTCGTGTGAATCAACGGCAATCGGCGCGTGTTTTTCCTACTTGTTTGACTACTCATGAGTGGCGTTTCGCTTTGCGGTTTCTGTGCTGCCTGCTCAAGATGTGTTAGCCTTCTAGTTACTAATATCAATATTTCGTCGCCTGTCCGTCTAAGTGTACAATTTGTGTTTGCTGCGACAGAATGATAGGTGACTCGAGAGTCGAATACGGACCCCTAGGATGGCGGACAAACGCGCTATCCACTTCGCCAACTCGATTTCCCCTGCAGCCGTTTTTTCGTACCTAGGCATGGCATCTTCACAGTGCTTGTTTAGATTTGTTTTCAAACGGGCCTAATCGCGCATTTCGATGTTGATGCGTAGCATGCGCTACTTTGTTACGCTGTCAGCCAAAGAATGCAAATAGTTTCCATTTCCTTTTAATTCGGAAATACCTCCGAACAAACTGACTGTCTTCCGCGCCGTTATTTCTTTATAGTGCCCACTTACACTGTCTGACTGTACGTATCTAGAGCACTGCTACCTTACTGTCCTCTTTTTCTGTCCCCACCGATCGCGCTACTGTTGGTTGTACGTTTCTCACGATGTTTATTAATCCGTTTCTTCGTGAAACTAGTATTCGATACACAAACTATTGTCCTCATCCGTCTGTTCCTACTCCCGTATGTCTATTAATTAGTCCGACAGCTCTGGGTCACTCGGATCTTACAGCTATCATTAAACAGTATTCGTTTGACCTGCAAGGTAACAGTCACCTTAAGGTAACTCGCAATATCGTCGTAAGCGTAGCACGGAAAAGTTCAGTGGGTCGGGTAGAACCCTTTGTAAAACTAAAAGCGGACAAAAAGTGGTAGAAAACAGTGGTGTCTGTTTCAAATGGACCGCAACACCAAAGCGACATAATGATCCAAAGGGTACGGTTTCATTCATAATTGAAGCAAACAAAACCGAACAGGTACGAGTCCATATGGTACTATAGCCTGGTCCAAGAGCTCTGATGTCATACCTGAACCCCATACTTTATCCCTCCATAGCGAAACTACATCGTCTGTTGAACTGGGGTACACCAAATCGAATCATCCGGCACACTCTTCTCCGTCGCACGCAAATGTAATCACGAATCACTCTCAGTATCAATATGGGTTCACAGTTGTCGTGTGGGCCGTTCGATGGTGCGAATGGACTATATCCTATTCTGAAACTATCCGGCTTTTAAAGAGACTAAACCTGGTATCACCTTGATAAACCTCGATAAACTACTGCAACCGAATTAGTAGTAGCATCCTCGTGGGCAAGTGGAATTCACCCCCTAACTGGGAGCCTATGCGATGGATAAATATGTATACAGATACAGCAATGTTAGACGATATATCACTACTCTGTGGATGACATTTAGAAAGCTAATACAAGATTCTACTAAGTATAGTTCCTCGGATGATGGATATCCATTGTCACGTCAATCGGTAGCCTTAAAAATAAGTTAAGCACGATTCCCAGGTAAGATCTACTACGGAGATGGGAGAGCAGGGGGCAAGAAAACTTACAAGATCTACAAAAAAAGTTAAAAGAGGAGCAACCAGAACCAAAAGCCCACCATTTATTCGCGTCTGTTCAAGACGTTCACGGATGAAAGAACGAAACGGAGCTAGTCCAGCACCGGCTGCGACCATGATCACAGAAATGTTGTGACTCCGAGGAAGATGGAAAGAACTGGTTTCATGGTAGATTGGTAGAAAAATTGGAGATCTCTCGGAGCGATCAGCAGATTTTCCAGGGATGAGAGCCTCCAGCCACTGTGTCGTTAAACCTTTGAAAGTTGATCCTACGAGAATCGGAAGGTGACATAACAAGGATGAGATAAAAGTGAGACAGAACAAGCTGGCTTTGTTCAGCTGATTTGGAAGTCAAATCATATGTTTTTCCCAATCGTCTTTTACCACTAACGGAATAAAATCAGTACGATCCTAGAAAACGAGTTTTCCACAAGCGACAGTGGCCATAAACAGGCCACCAGACGAACGAGGGTCAATGTTGTTCGCATAAAAGAGAACGAACAAGATCGAAACCAGGTCAAGTTCTTCGAACAACTCACCATGATTTCATAGGTCGATGGACCATCAGGAGACATTTGAGAGTAGTCGAATGTCCAGAACAGCGAAAGCACTGAGCGCCATTAATTGTCAGTCGTTCATAATTACAACCTAACGTATACTGTGCTGTCCCAGCCGAAAAAATCTCGACTTCCGTTGCAAGAAACTAGTGTTCTGTAGTACGCTCGTTCAACGGAGCATTACGACTTTGACACAATGGTTCGAAGCTCCTCGTTCCGTCGAAAAGAAAACAATAATCCGAAGCATCCCAGTATTCAGCAACAAGTCTTCGATTTGACCTCACTTTGTACAACCGGTTTGTTTTCCTGCTGCTGTTTACATACAGCCACTTTCGATTTTACTTACGACACCATTTTAGGTAATACGCAACTGATGTTAGGCAGGAGGAAGTGCTGCACTAATCGGAAATGAGTAACACACAGAAAACGGGGGCTCAGTTGTAGAGACTTCTATGCACACTTAGTCAATGACAAGTTCCGAAGCTGCCTTAATGTTTCGCGTGCCGTTTTCGTCTCCAAAATTTTAGCATACTCACTTCGCCGATGATTTGAGAACTCAGGGTTACCCTATTATTATCTATCTGAGAACCAGTTTGGGGGTCAATTTTGGGGCTAACTGATCATCCGCGGGCATACCCTTGGCTAGTGTCGTTCCCGAACAAAATCTTGAGTCGGACGATTTAGGTTACGCGTAGCTCGTCGAAAATGTGGTCGATAGGGTACCTAACTGTAGGAACGGTGTTCAAGGGTTTGTAGGATACATAGCAAGGTAAGCAAACCGAGCGCAAGTATAAACTTTGCTCATGCCCTGATTTTAAAGAAGCAGATGCTCCCTTCATCTGTTAGCGTTAAATCTGCCCAGGTTTCCGCAAAATAAACATACCCTACCGTAAGGCAGAAATGCAGTTGGAACCAGATAGTCGTGGGCTAGAAAAGAGTCAAGGCTTTTTTTTAACCTAATGGGGACACAGAGAAAATAGCGCTTACTGTCGTGAACTGCATAAGATAATAGAATGTGTCCAATAATTTTGAAGCTGATGTTCGCGACACCGCTGGATAAGCTGGCGACGATTCTAGTCCGACCACGGCTGTCGAGAGTACAACTATATCTGGAGCTAAACGTCCAATAAATTGGCTGTACGAAGGCCGTCTCATGTTTCAATTGCAAGATATCGAAATACTTTCCTTGATGTAGTACTACTTGGGGAACTGGCGAGAACTCTTGAGGTCTTCTTTGAGACATACCACGTTGGCGTGTTCTGGAATATCGTTCCAACTAAAACATGTGACGGCCTTTGGGCAGCTAACTCAGTTGAAGCATACTATGAATGAGAATTCCAGTCGACTCTCGTTAATACTACCATAAATTGCAAGTGTGTATTCCTCCATAAATTTGTCTGATTCGGAGTTCAAGTTGGAAATCCGTTACACGAGATTTCGGAGGTGGGCCTACGTCACAGGCCCTAAAGAGGACGAAACCGGTAGTGAACTGTGTAAGAGCAGTTATCAACCTTTCAGAGAGTGTCATATAGAACTATGCCTCCAGTGGTAACTCCGCCAACCATCCGAAGTTTTAGGTCGTCCGAAAATTACGTAGAGGCATAAACAGGCAACCTCAAGCAGTGGATGCGGTGGCCCAAGTTCTGTCGAGGTAATTCCAGGGATGCAATTGAAGCTTATATTCTCCCTTCAATCAAGGACACTTAGGAGAATGTCATCCTAAGCGGCCGTTTCTGTCAATCCTAAATGATCGCATGTTCAATGATCAACGATATTATGGAACAATGTCGAAATCATTCGAAGCTCATGATTCATTATAACGAGGGGTCAATAGGACGCAAAACGTGGATGTACCGTTACAACAGCTAAGTTTTGAGACAGAACTCAACACTGTGCATACCATGAAAATGACCGTGAAAAGAAGCTCCGGTATCTACAACGCAACATGCTACTCATAAGGTTGCCGAAAACTCTTCGATAGCTCACGGCGCTTCGCCCCTCTTGTGGCTCATCGGGTGGGTGCAGTCTCCAAATTTCTGTCAACCTCACGTTTTATTGAACACAAGTTACACGAAATTCGTGGAGTACAGTTTGGTTTTAAAATGAGATTGAACTGAGTCCCAGCTGATCCTTAAGGGCGACAATGGACGTCGAAGAGTTCTCAACAACTTTGTTTCATTCAGGGGAATAAATCACGTTTAGACCAATTCACCAGGGTCACAATACAATGTTCTTGGTGAGGGTGCTCTTTGTGTAGACGTTGTCTCTCTTTTACAGCATCCTCAGGATGTGAAATCATGGTGCAAGTAGCGTGAGCAGGTTTGAAAAGCCGCAAATCTAAAATTGCAAACCACGCTGCAATTCCCATCCTTCTCACAATGTTGTTTTCTTGTCCTTTTGGTGAACTAGGCAAATGCAACAATTTACGCATCCTAATCAGAAAGTGCCTTTCGCAATTAAATCAAAGTTGAGTTCATTCTCAGGGATCAGAAGGCAGTGGAGTTTCATTTTCCTCAAACGGGTGTTGAGTATGGGTCCCGAGACCATAACAGTCCTTGTGGACCGAAGCATCTCTTACAATTATTTTATTACTAAGGCAACCCCTGAATCCAAGCAACTGTCTAAAACAGCTGTATGCAACTACAATGCGACATCCATGTGTGCTGAAAATCAACTTACTCCTGGCTAAGATACAAAAGTCAGGACACCTGAGGATATTTTTGCCCTTCGTGCACGACGTACTATTCTCAGGTATAGATTGACTCCTCAAACGCCGCGAACTATAAACCGTACTTTGAAGCACGTCCGCCAGAAAGTCAGTATCCATAGCAAGTCCATCTTGTTGGTACTCCTTCTTGACATTGTTTCCTTTGGCAACCCCGATTCTCTAAACACAACGTCATGTGACAAGATTTTTCGCTCAGTGGAACCGCGACGGCCGTACTGTCACCATGGCTTACTACATCGAACCGTGTAAAAACACTTCTGAGACGACTGTTATCCCCGTGTATAACAGCCTGGGGAAGGATAGAACCACCATGGTCTGTTTACCCCACTGAAATACGCAAAAAAAGTTGGGGCTTCAAAAATGGAAACCGCTCTCACGGGAGTGATGGGTAGTGGTTGTACCTACTGAATTTTTGACACATTCTGGATGCGCCCAGAACAAGGAGGCAGATACAAGTGACAAAATCTTTGATAATTTCGAATTCCATCTGGTAAGTGTTGTTTCCGATCGTCTCTGAATTCATCAGAAAACAGATGCTATTCCTCAAACTTTTGTCAATAACCGATATGGTCAGTTAGTCTCGGAAGTCCACCAACTAGGTTGGCAGTATTTCAGGAGTTTGTAGTCCTTTGACGAGCAATACATGTACCTGGTAATCCCCATCGCATCCGGAAACCACCACTGTCACAAAGTGCAACCAACCAACTGAACCCCCATGCTGGCTATAAACCGAGTTACATTCGAATCTCTTCGCCCGGTAGATATCACATCCGCCGTTAAAATCGAAGACTATTCACTTTAAAAAAACTGGTCATTGATGGCAAGTCGGACAGGTGAGCCGACAAGCTACCAGCCTCCCTTTGGGAGTATTTCGAATAAGTCCTGCAACTGAGAAAATCGTCGCGATCGATTCCCCAGACATGCGATTGGTGGCGCATCACTGCAAGCCACGATAGCAAATAAGTAAATCTAAACACCCGCTTCTGCACTTGTAGGTAAATAGGTGAAATGGTTCCAAATAAGTACGGGGGAAATATGGTGATCAACTATGGCAAGAATATAAGTTAACATACCATTCGGTGTCTGTTCCGCCACAATGGCAACAGTCAGATGTAGCCTGTTGGAATCCCGGAGAGGAGACGATGAGATACTGTAGAACCTTGGTTTTATTCGAGGCAGTAACTCGAGTAGATAGTCCACGGAGATCCGGACGGAAGGAAACTCCACAATAACATCAACAACATTCCTGCGCTCCTCCAGAACCCAATGAGAATAGTATTCCTGTGAGAAAATTAGGCGGATTCAGCTGATTTGGAAATCAACTTGTCCCAGTTTTCGGACTTTCCGGTAAGCAGTACAATACGGCAGGTCATGGAGGTGGTGGCGTCATTTATATCGCAATCAAGTGAATGAATAAGACCGAACTATCATAACACTACTGTTCACCGAAACCTAAATATCAGAAAAATGCAACATTTCATAAGACATTCCGTTTAGCAACCTCAGCTGAATTGTCTGATGCATACTGGACATTAGGTGTCAAGAGAAGTCTAAGATTTTGATCCCGCTCATGTACGATGTCAAATAAAAACATAGGGGGAGTGTTTTCATAAACCCCTTGCAAGGCGGGCGACAAAAAAGTATATCTCTGTTAGATATATGGTCAACAGTGGGACTGGTAAACTCATCGAGGAAATAGCCAATCAGTCTTAGAACTCGGGAGACAACAAAAGGTGAGAACAGGGGGGCAAAATTTTCCAAAAAATCCCGGTTACTTACATTGCTTTCCGGCGTATTGCTGCCCAGGTAGCGAAGCTGACGCGCATGTTCGGCGTCAGTTGCGTGAGCAGATAAGATAGTCAACAACTGCAAGCGTGGTGGACCGGACAAGTCAACGTAGTGAGTGAGTGCCGTCCGATAGGTGCATGGACAGGGAAACGGATGCGTTCGCGGATTTCGTTCTACAAAGCGGATGGAAAATAGGGACAGAAAGTAACATAAAGAGATGAAACTGTTTCGATGCAACACCTATTCAAAGCCCACGGAACAGCATCCACGTTTACTGAGGTCGATTAACCCTAACAGTGCCCAAGCCAAACGTAGACATGCAAATAGTGGAGGTGAATGCCCTCTAGTCATTATCATACATGATTCCCATTGCAAATTACGTCTTTTCTGTAAGACTAAAGGTCCATCTCTACGAATAAATCGCCATACTCGAATGCATGGGTCTTCAAACTACAGCCGATGGACCGGAGACGACTCACTGCCTCAAGGCGTTACAGCTGAAACCATTTACGTCTTCCACGAGACACAGAACCCGTTGAACAGAACTCGGCAGGTTTTAAACGGACAATTGGTATGCATCAAAAGGAGAGCCTGAATGGACAATCAGCTGACTGATGGGCTAAGGAGACAATTGGGCCCTCGGTATTATTTGTGACCATGTGCATTCCAAGTGGCTTGTGTGGCAGAACTAGGATACACACATTTACACCAAATGAGTTGGTCGCAGTTAGTTGCCCTGTTCCGAAATACCTTTCATTATGTGCGCCCAGTCATACCTCGAGTAGGCACCAGGGCTCAGCCCTACCACTTGTGCTACTGAATAACAGGTAGCTGACAGAGCACCGTAAAGGTTTCAGTCGGACTGATCGATGCTTTGCGGCAAACGCACTGCAATCACTCGTCTGACGCATCCGATTACAATGCAAAATGGGAAGTGCTCGAAAGAACAGTTGGGTATACACCGTTCTGCAACGGAACGGCACAAGCCAAGCAAGTGAATAATACTATTTACGACCTGCCGATCTGTAAGTACTTGGTTTAACAATAATTTGTCGATCAAACCATAGTTTCAGTTTTTTTTTGCACGCGACAGAAAGTCTTGATCTTTGGTGTTGACATTGGCATTGGCTCAAAGACGTTTTTTGACACTTAGTACTGACAGGCAAAAAAGCATACGGCGTGTTTCTGGCCTTCAAAGTACAGTGGCGAAAATACCCATAAATTTGAGAGTTGACTGGTAATGTTTTTCAAAAGTTCCTTTTTTCAATGTATCCTACCAGAATAGGCAAGAATTACTCTAAAAGCCGAGACATCCTTCTGAACCTCAGAAAATTTTCACAAATGAATATGCGGAAACTACGCGTCATTACGCCATAAATGAAGAAATTAAACAAAAGTGAAGAGAATGAAAATCCTTGTCGGACATCATCATCATCGACAGCAGGACATCAGTGTTCAACACCGATGCTTCGCTGCCGTACAACCATGATTTATTTGAAAGCCTTATTGTGAAGAAAAAGAATAAAGATGGACGGGGAGGGGACTTATTGCTGCCTTACTACAATCATTCCGAGGTGCCTACACCTCCAAACACTCATTCAGGCAATCTGGATAGAAACTGACAACAAGATCGCCACTGACATCGGTTGGCAGCCATATCTTGCAGCGTCTCCAACCAGGCGCACTGGGGATCACGCGGTCCCCATCCTGGAAGGCGAGTAGCACCGACAGCACCCAAGCGTTTCGTAATTTCTTTCATACCCTTCTGCCAGGTCAAGGGTTGGCCACCTCTCTGCTTACGCCACTCTGAAGTGGGCATGGAAAACATCACTCTCTTCGGCAAACGATGGTTAGGCATGCGTAAAGCATGTCCCAACCAACGTAGCTTCTGGTGCTGGACACATTCTTCAATGGAAGTATCCGTTGCACAACCCAAAACTCGTTTTCTAACTGCCTCGTTACGGATTCGCCGACACCATCCCACACGAGCTATGGTTCTGAGACAACGATTGTCGAACACCTGAAGACGTCTCAGTTCCGCTGCTCGAACAGGCCAAGTCTCACAGCCATACAACAAAACAGCCCGCACTGTAGCTTGATACACACGTCCCTTGAGATTCAGGGACACACCACTTTGACGCCATAGGTGTCTCAAATTAGCAAACGCCAATGCTCGTAGGATGGCTTTTGGGAGCTCCGCATACGCTCCCACAAGTACGTGAATTAAAACAGCGCATGATATTCATGAACTTTTGGGGCATACCCTGTTGCGCAAGCGTGTTGCTCCAACCGAGTGTATTCACACTCAGAATAGCATTCGGCTTGGTTCAAGGACCGAAAAACTCTTAGGGTCTGTCATGAAGATGTTACAAAACACAATCAGAAGACTCACAGTCAGTGCGTTTTCAGAAATGAGCACATATTACCACATAAGGTTAGTCAAATTTAGCAGGATGTTTTTGTAGGCACTTTCAGGCAATCTACTCGCAGCCCCCAACTATACAACTAGTGATCTAAGCCAACCAACAGCCTCATGAGACTGGACTGTTCGACACCCGATAGCAAACAGCAAAACTCACACGGGATCGAAATTTGTGGATGCATGAACCAATTAGAGGACCCAAACAAGGCCCACAAAATCGCTTACGAGCAGGTTAACGATAATTCCACCGTTGAATTGACATGAAGCCCTCTTAGTCCTAGAGAACTGGAGTTCGAGGCCGGCTCTCCATCCTCTTCTAGTTTTACCCGCTCATTATATTCAAGTCACAAGCAGCAGAAAAAACCGCTAGTATTTCAATCAAAACATAACTCCTACACGACTGCTTTTGTTGAGTGAACAAGCTCACACATCCAGTTAATTGTTGTCATTCTTTAACTGTGCTGTCCAAAGCAGTATGCAGGAAGATGCAAGAAAGCTGTGGAAAACGCGTCCAAAAGACTCCTAATATTTCAGCTGGCCAGTGAAGACGGTTTAAAAAATATTCACCTACATCACAAATGTGGCTGGTATCCAGCTGGCTTACAAAAAATTCGGCGACTCTACAAAATGGCTCAAAGCTAAATGAGACAGTTTCAAAAGAGCGAATTTCGCATGGCAGTTACGAATCTACAAAAAGGTTGGGTGTATTGTTGGGATGGGGATGACAACTCCGCTAATCTGTTTACGTCTAACTTCTACTCTGACATACACCGTGCTGTTGACATCCGGCATTTCCTGTCTGAAAGAGGATATTCTCTGAATGACTTCGCATTCGTGCGCCCGTTATGACTGCAGTGCTTGCTTGACATTTGCTGCTAATAAAAATACATCAATACATCATACATCATAAAAATACATCATACAAGACTGACAGAATATCAAAGTATACTAAAGACGGAACATGCGAGTAATATTTGTTCAAGGCAGTTCAAAGCACCAACTCCATATATAATCGACAACTGCGTTAGAAATCACTGAATCCTTGTACTGTACTTGTTCATTTGTGCTGGATATTCAAACAAAGTCCACGAGAATTGAGCAATACTCTTGAGAATGTTGACTTTCTTAGATTCTATGCAAATGGGGTTTTCGCGATCGTGTCCAATGGCTTGTAACCGCTCTGTGCATGTTTTACGATAAACAATTCTGCTATTGAAGGGAATATTTGTAGCTCATGTAGCGTAGCTAGTCGCTGGTTTGTCCACTGGGCTGGGCAACTTGATTGCGAACGTTTCATCGCCATTAGTGCGTTGTTATGGAGTGGAGAGGAGTGTAGTGTGGCAGTGCGTGAGTACAACCACTCACGCGCCCTAACAACGTACTGATGATTTCATCTCCACTAGTGATGAAACGGTTGCGACCAAATTGCACAGCTCAGAGAACAAACCAACGACCAAAAACAACTCTGCATTCACAGATATCGGTTTCTATCCAGAAGGCACTAAAATTTTGCCCATTCCTCGTCCACTATTAGTCACCATCAAAAGCCAGAGATGATGTTGAAGTGTCGCTGTATTCACAACAGGTAAACACGCGGTCTCGAATCCCAGTTGTCTGTATAGAGTCACAAGATAGCGTAAAACTTTGGCAAGTGGACCGGTGTGACGATGCTTGAGGATACGAATGCCTTGGACAACTTATCAGGACGTATAACAGCAAAGGCCAGCGGGTTAGTAATCATTGTAAGTACAGTCATTCTCTCTCCTCGCCAGTTGGTGTCTACTCGAGTTGTTCGGAAAAATGGCATAAATGGTACACGACTGAAAGCATGTGCCCTCTCCTTCCCCAGAAGAAGTTCTCCATAACGAGCGCGATTTCCACTAGCTATGAGGGTGGACACACTTATTGGAGAGCAGTGTGTGCAGTTTTCACTAACAGAACACATCCGACCTATTTTCAACGCCTCCCCGTGGAGCTGTGGAAATCGAGGTTTTCTGCATCCGTACACTCTGCTAATGAGGGATGGCGTCCAGCACATTATTCATGTGAACAATGACGTCTAGAAACAGAAAGTGAATCTGAGAATGACGTGGATACGACACTCAAAGTACTTCAAGTATAGCTAATGGGATATCGATAACTCCGACTTTTCCGCTATACACAGACAATCTCCCTGACTAGAAACGTTCTCGATTTAGGTGTGTAATTGACACTCTCGGACAATGTGACACGAAAGAGTTTCGTGAAACCCTTCAAAAGCCAAACCACGGTGAACACACGCATCGTTATAGCTGCAACACAGGGTGTATTGGGCAAACCTAACCAACTCCCCACTTACCATCAACACACTCCAGATTGACCAATTCGTTTAGATCGATATCCAGCACTTCACTGAACTTGAGAACCAAAGTATCTGGATTCCTCGGTAAAATGGCCACGTGGTCACCAGGTTTGTAACTGCAATGTATCAAATCGATATAATAAAGCGAGAGAAAGTGGAGTTTCGAGCTTACGAACAACCGCCCAAGGCTGGCTATCACCTGGGGAGGCCGCCTAACATGTATTGTCAAAAGTATTATCACGAGCATTTACAGGACCCAAATGATGTTCCCGGTAAGCAGCAAGCCCCACCGAAAGACAGAAGGTTGAAAGATATCTGAAAAAATGCTTTTGCTTACTGATAATCACCGCCGGAAATGTCCAGTTCAATGTGTCGACAAGAACGCGTCCCATCGGTATGTAGTTCTCGGTTGACTTGCACACGCGCCAAAAATGGGTTTTTCGAGCCGAACGGCCTGAAAACAATAAAGTTTGGCGTACGATATAAGGTAGCGTCAAAACTGTAGTGCAAATACCATGCTATCACGATGAAGTTCTATGACTAGCAGTTGACTTGGGTTTCCAAGTCCAAGACAACAATAGGAGGAAATCAAACTAACAAAATTTCAGTGATTTCAAAACAAACAGACAGTAAGGGAATGTTGGCACTGGACTATTGGAAAACACATCAGTTACGCCCCAGTAAGTTTGTGAAAATTACACCTCAAATGCAGTCTGACCCGAAGTATTGAGCACCAAAATGTCCGAAGAAACCCATCTTAAATTGCCTCAAATTAAACGTGACTTGGTGCTAAGAGAGCTACGGAATTTTCACGACAAAGCACAAATAAACAATCCTAATTTCTTGGACGGATCTACTCGCAAGGTTGCTGAAAACTCTTCGAAAGCAACCTTGTGAGTGGTTCCCTTTAAGAAAATATACAGCGATATCTCATACCAACTGAAGAATACCATAAACGAGAGACTCAGGCAAGATTCATTTGAGTATCCCGTTAAAACCATAGTTGTGTGTAGATGAGTGTATTTCGTAACATTCTTTATACTGAGACAGCTCTAAAATAGTCCTGTTACAATTTCATAACTCCGCAAAACATTTTGAGGAAAAAGTTCGCAAGATGGGTCGTCTGAACCATGTACAAATTAAATTGTTGAAACTATCCATTTGAATAGATCCGGAAGTTAGTGATTCCGTTTGTCGGCGGAATAAGCTCAGATAACAAATGACACTCAGCACTACAATGTAGGATGTAATACACTTGGAGGCATATGTGAAAAATTGTATTCCGACTATATACGTTTGATAGAAATGTTTGTCCAGCCTGGCTGTGAAAAGCAAACAAAGCGTTTGGACGAGAACAGCCACCAGTATGGCAACTCCTCGAGGAATAATTGTATCGGCAGAAAAAGAAAAGGGAATAAACTGAACCAGAAGACAAGCAACCAACTTTGTTTGTCGTTCATAAGACCCTAGTGAGTAGGGTTCCCCAGTGAATAGTTTCGTGTATTTTGATTGTAGAGGAACCGGCTTGTAGACCCGTCTCATAGGATTGGTGAATGTCTGAAGCTTTCCATCGGGAACCAGGCAATTCTGTGTGATCGCTTCCAGCAGACTGGCTTGCCAAGTCAGAAAAGTGCCCTCCATATTGTTCAGTTCATCGCCCAAGCCTACTTCGACCAAACGTATCCCGCCAAGGCGGCGCAGAAGTCGGTCAACCAGAATGGCACAAGCATTGAATTGTTCATAAGCACTATTTCCTAGACCAAACACCTAGAAATAAACAATACAGAAAATAGAAGAAAAAGGTGGCGATGAGCTGAAGATGACTTGCAGTTATATCATAAAAGAAGTGTCAATAACAATGAATATACCAGAACGTTTGTGAACACCCAAGGGGATCCAGAATAAATCAGCCCTTCTATCGTCCCATTAATTTACCAACTGATGAAACCACCAGGGTAAAGGCTTCTCCAATCAAAATAATTCTAAATAAAGCGTAGCTTCGCAGTCCGCATGTTGATCAGTTACTGAACTATGAACCGTGCTATAGTGCTTTTAGTGAGGCTTTTTTACTAGAGAAAAAGGATAACTACGGGGAGCTACTGGTTTGTCTGCCAACAAGTAAGCAGTTTTATTCCCAAAGATAAGGGGCTCCGGGCGGGGATGGCTAGGAACTACGGGTGATTGTGAGACATTTTAAAAATGGTAATTATATACTAGTGAAAGGAAGAAGTCCTTCGCTGCGGAGTCGTCTAGTTGAGAACACCAACTTAACAGTTACAGACTATTGAACAGGGGAGCAAAACTCTCATATGCATCTCGTTTACAAAACTGAATATCCATCTTCCCCCTGAACGCGTCTTCCTGAACTTCTCTAGATATTCATTGACTGTTACTCAAATCCAGGCAAATGCTACAAAGAGACTCCGCCAATTCCATAACAGATCTCACTTTTCAAGAGACGCAAAGCAGATTTACGAGAAGACGTACTACTCACATGCCTCATCAGTAGTATCCACCGTTACATTGGTATTTTTGAAACCAGTAAACAACTAAACGAGCGTTTTCCCATATATTTATCCACGGTATCCAGCTCCGGTGCAACTCGCTTAGGACGCGAGTTAGAAGCACCCGGTGTGGTCATGGTGGCCAGACGATCTTCTGTCGTGGAAACTGTGGCCAACCGGAGAGTCTGCTGCATAGACATAAGCATAGTCTCGGATGGGCGCGGAGTGATTGTGTGGAGTGAGAAGAAGCAGAAGTGTGGTGCTGATGAATATTCCCTCGTCATAATCTCAGCCCTACGTGCAATAAATTGTGATGACGACTTTTTGGTCCACCAACCGATGATCAATTTATATCGATGGATCTGCTTTTCTCAATCCGCCAAGGCTGTTATTGGAATAGGACTTCCTAAGGTCACAGTCAGTGACTTGTGTTTGCTCGCCACTTTGGGCCAGCTGCGTACTTACGACACATGCGTGGTAAATGGCGTTGAGTGTTCACTCTTACCATCGTCTTTCACATCTGATCTATTATGACGGACATTTTGTGCCTGATGTCCGAGTTTTGACTGTTAGCGCCTACCGCGCCTTGAAGAGCATCTAGCATTAATACACCACTCATAAGGTTGCTCAAAACACTCCGACAGCTCAGGACCGATTTCGCCCTTCTTGTGTCTCATCAGGAAGGCGAAGTGCTCGAGTTTCCCTCAACTTTATGTTCCAATTGAACTCAAATTACACGAAGAGCATGCGTGAAAATGCGAATAACCCAAAAGGTGTGGTTACAGCAGTTCTACGAACGTCGACAGGGTGTATAGGGTTGTGAAAACAAGCGCGGATATTGTCGATATGAGGAAAAACAGTACATCCGTGCGACGACGAAGAAAAATCATGCAGGTGTGGAGTGGAGTGGTGGAGTGGTGAGAGTGTTTAGTGCTCGGTAGTCAGCGCAAGAATACCAACCTAGGACGTTTTCTTGTATATCATATGGAGGTGTGAAGTCCACATGCTTTGAGAAGGTCTGATGATACCTATCTGTAGCATATGCTGAAATTCGTCCTTGGATATCTGCAAGCTCTCTGAGGCGAAAAGAAGGTGGGCGTGTAAAAACAGATGGGCCGCGAGTATGAATGTAGTGAAATACGGAATGCTTGGGGTTTAGCAGGTGGAATTTGGGTTTGGTTAAATCTGGAAATTGATTAAGTAATGCGTCATAAGGCGAACCACCACTCCTAGAAGCCGTTACTCGATAAACTGACGGTAAATTAATAGATCCTCCAGACAGTTGAGGGTGGGTATCGATTAGACGTTGTTATCCCAGATCTACTAAAATGTTGGTGTACATCAGCGATGACGAAAATCCATGTAAACTCGCGGCGTAACGCGAGATTAAATGGTAAAATACGCTGTCAGTAAGCCTTGATAGAAGAACAATTGGCAGCAGTTTGAGTAAAAGTAGAAGAAGCTCCAGTGTCAATGCGAAAATTGAGGCCAGAAATCTTGTCGACTATTGTCTGGCGGCGGGTGATATGAGTAGGGCATTAAGCTTTACTCGCCTCTATAGTCCTACCCGTGCGTTTTCCGACACTGACTGAGGGGATGGGTTGTTAGTTCGGAGAGAACATGTTTGGGAGTCCTTGCGTGCAGGATGTCCAAACGTGCTACAGTACCAGCAATGACCATTTCCCCTGGAGAATGAGTGTGCTTGAGGATGCAAGCTTGGACGCGAAAATGTACGGTGAAATGGGCAGGGTAGAGACAAGCGAATGGCTGCTACCTGACTAGCTAGTTTGTCAACCCGATCGTGAAGAGTGGGCACAAAATCTGGTGTATCTAAGGAATAAATGCCAGAAGAGCATGGCTGAATTTCAAGCGTCTTATCTGCAATGCTAGCAAGCGTAACACTATCTGAACTGGAAGCAAGAATTGTTCATACGTAGGCTGGTAACCGTTTCAGAAAGAGCTGTTTAAACAAAGTCTCATCAATTTTGCGATCCCCCATGATGTTGTAGAGTCGTCGTAAAAGTTAAGATGGAGTAGAGTCATCGAGAGATTCTCCACTTAGTAGTTGTTCCAGTCGTTTATGTTCTGATAAACTACAGCGTATAATGATGGTGGTGCGTAATCGAATATACGGCCTGGTGTCGTCAGAGTTGATTAAAATGCCACGTAAATCAGCTGCTATTTCAGAAGAGAGTGCTGCAAGTACATGGTAATACATAGTATGCTCTCGGGTGATTCCACGAAGAGCAAACTGAGCTTGGACTTGAGTGAGCCAAATCGTGGTGCCAGAATGGTGGAAGATCAACAGAGGGGGCGTTGATGTTGGGTGTTGACGCAATTGAATACCTTGTGCTGGAGAATCTTACAAGGTATAAGTAATGTCACGAAGGCTCACCGATTGTTAGTGCTCTAATTGTAACTAAGTCAACTTAATAATCAGAAGATGATAAGCACCAACAAGGTCTGCGTTTTTTAAAGAGATGATTACAATACTTAGGTGCACCTTAGTAACATAAATACAATATCGTTTTGGGGAAAGTTGTGATAATTCCTCAAACTTGTCCGGACGTAGATGTGACGTTTCCTCTACACTTTTGGCTGCTACACGTTTTTCCTGGTTTGTCTATAAGCTGCGTGACATAGTCGCCCAGCGCTTCAACACCGAGTCAATTGGTGTGTGTGTGTGCATTGACTGTGTCGTGTCTTCCTATATGTAGAAAGGTTTGAGGTGTGTGAAATCACAGGATCGTTCTGACGCGTACCAGACAGCAGCTGACTAGTTACCATCTCTGGGGAGCTGAATGGGATAGTAAAATTACTGGATCATGGGTTTTATAGTTATTTTTATCGAACGAACACATTTATCGCACCCATTTGGTCATTTGATTGAGTGCAACGGTCACAAAACATGTCATGTACCAAGCAAAATTAATTACAGGTTCCACATTGATGATAGAATCAAAAGTATGAGGGGCAGCTGAGGATTCGAGGTGACGGTTTGCATCGGCACAGCGTAGACGATCCTGGTGACAGTGAAGCCATTAAGTGGTTACTGCCAATTGTCCTGTCTCACATACCCATACACACGCACACACACTCGTCAACTTCCAACACGAACCAAACATGGGAACCATCCAAGATAGCCCCTATTCGAATTAATTTTAAATAGGTCTCAAACTATGGGGTGCGGATGACAATCCATTCATACGCCACACACGCTGAATAATTTAATAAACAGGATCGTTGGTTTCAGGATGTATGTTGGTCTTTAAAAAGGGGTCTTCTCGAAAGAACGGATGGGTGTACCACAACCTAACTAATGCAACCAACTCTGGAACCTCCAAAGATCTGCCTACCTGGGTGGATGTAGCACGTACGTTGGCAGCATTACTGACAGTCAACACAGTAATTGGAGGTTCGCTTTGTGAAATCCAAATCCATTGGTTAGACTAACATCGTACGTGAAAGCAATCCCGCAGCAAGCTGGAGCTTCCAACATGAATTCTCCTGACACTGTTTGAGCTTCATCACCCTACGAAGCATTGGATGAATTTTGCCACATCGCATTGCCAATGATATAGTAAATAAAATAGTTTTTATCAGAACGAGTGGCTAACACCCACTGAAGATCCATGCCAAACGCACCCGTCTTGGCGGCTCGTTCGTGAGCCACACATGTTTAGGAAATTTTGAGTTCATAAAACCTATTTGCCACTTTCGGGACGGAAGAAAACACCAAGTATGCAGAACATCAGGTGCCCTAGCTACATTGGTGTGCTCTACGCTAGGATAAAGGGGTCAATTTCATCTGTGAAGCGCTTACGAACCCACACCTCGTAAAAACCATGAAATGCATTGCCCTTTACAAATACTATCACTCGAAAATATTCACTTTACATCTCGATGCTCCGCGTTCTCCTACATAACAATGGGTTTCTTGATATTGCGCTGGTATGGACCATTGTAAGCAGCTACAGAGTTCATGGTTACAAAAAAGAAGTGGTGTAGCTAACCTTGTTAGTTCAGTACACAAACTGGAAACGTGTGTCGAACAACCATTTTCCGACTGCAAATACACTCAACTGTGTGACTGTGTTGCATCCAACAGTACATCTTGAGACCCAGATGAATGGCTCGAGTGGTAAAAGTCGTCATGAATCCCATTCAAAAGAATGAATTATTATTATTATTGCATATGGACTATCCGATTCTCATGAAGAGGGTAAGGGGTTCTTTCAAGCCATATCAGAATTTTTGGTCAATGGTAAGAAACAAATATGAGTAAAAGTGAACAGGTTGGTGATGATCCCTATATGGGACCACCGACACTCGTTCAGAAACGGTGTGACGACCCAAAATGTCTAGGAGAGGTTGACGAGCAAGCCAATGACAAGCAAGCATTGTTTGCCGAACTAAGCGATGCTGACGAATCCTAGCAGAAGACTGCCTCGTACGAACAATGCATGATGTCCCGCACAGAAAATTGGATGGATGTACACGAAGACTGTAGATCACGACACAGTCTTTTAGACGTACGCTCGGAACAAGTTGCGACTACGGGATCATACGTAAATGTTCGTTTGCACAAGTCGCTTCAATACCTGTTTGCGGCCTCCGTGACATCACTTCGGCTAGGTAATCCCATCTGGAGAGAAAACGGAATAAGCAAATCCCCCCGGAGGGACACTGGCTTGCGCGTTACCAACTACAGTTTTCTGTTCAAAACGGAGTAACTCACACTTCCTCCTGAAAATATCCTGGACTGATTTTACCCCAGTTTGCGGTATGCCGTTAGAGCAACTGCTTGTTCCTCCATTAGCCAGGCATCGTAGGGCATTTTTTGTTTGATCTGGGGATAAAAACTTTTAAAACAGACATATTGTCCGGTCCTGGTTTGTTTCCTGTGCATTGTTCTCTGGAGTAGTTAGTCCATTCATCTGACAACCTCAACGTCTGGAAAGCAGATGCAGTTCTGCTTCTGGAATTTAGAGGGGACTTATTTTGCAATGTTACCTCCGAATCACGTCATACTATACACGCTTGGATCACCGCTGGGAAAGCGCCATCCAGTTGAGGTTACTTGCTAGAACAATTGTCTTGCGCCGACATGGCTAAATCACGAAATCACTCATTGAATTTTGTTCCTTTCGTTCACTCTTCGACGTTTTTTGCTCCATTTTCATGTTTCGTCTTTATCTGTGCCTGGGGACTGTGGCAACCGAAACAACCGTAATCGTGTTCACAGTCCAGGGTTGTCGAAAACAGAACAGACAATGGGTCGTGTATACGGAGGGTGTCAAGCTGACGACGAACAACTATTTTCCTACAGTGTCATAAAAGCCTGACTGTCACTACTCCACTGTTAAAACAGTCGTACCGCATTGGGGCTCGCATGAGTCATCAAAGAGGCGTACCATGAAAAGGCTCAGTTATACCACACCAACTATGAACAAGCATAAGCATTTGCAATACTTAACGCTCCCCACCCCAAATGCAGCTCCCCGCAAGGCCAACAAAGCCAATCCGTTATTCATTCCATGATTTCGCCATCCGTTCACATCAACGAGACGGTACTATTTCGAAGGCTAACCAAAAAATCGTAGCACAACAGTCTTGGTTGCCGCAGATACTGAGAAAAGAAGACAACCGCGAGAAGCAAATACTTCGGTCCTATAGGTCTAAGTAACTGAAACAGTAGTCTATGGACGTGTTGAAGAGAAACCAATAGGGAATGACTCACTGCGAAACGCAACCCAGTGATCTTAGTCGTCCTTTGTCTTAAGTGCTCTACAAACTCACAGGCGTCATCTGTGGGTTCACCATAGCCGTGTGTTGCCAAAATGAAAATGGCCAACGAGTTGGGTGCAAGAGCCAGTTTGCTCAATTCTGCCTGGAAAAGAATCAGAAAACTCGTTTTTGGAGCTAGCAGAAACTAAACTGTCGTACAGTATCATCCAAGTTTATAAGCATGACAAATTCACGCATACAATTAGGTAAAACTCACGATAACATGTCGACACTAACCATATCACAAGCCGCAATATTCAGTAACAAGGGGCAAAGCCCTTGACAGAAAAAGAAGGAATGTAAGCCAATGGCAAGGTGTTCGGCAGTTCCCGTCTGCGATCCGTAGAACAAAAAGAGGCGCGTATTCTACTTACATAGGATTACTCACAGGCAGGACAACATACATGTTGAATCATCTCCTCCATCAATGTTTTTATATTAGAGGTTCCCAGTCGTGTAGCTCTTTAATTTATTCGTAAGGACTAAGCCATAACAACTTACTCTGGAGATCTTCGCGCCGACATAACTAGAGCACCACGTTTGAACCGAACGTACAAAAACAAGAGAACTGCGAGAAAGCAGCAAACAAGGTCCACTAAGCTCAAATTAACCATCGTTACGGAAAACGTTTCCATCGTATAGGGAGGGGTGCGAGCTGGAGATGAAGAAGTGGAGACAAAGTAAGGGGAGTTTATGAATGAAGGATGAGGCACAGAACCCGCGAGACCATCCAACCTAGTACCGTACCTCTGATGTGAAAGCAAGGCTAGCATTTTATTGACGGTGTGGCTAGTACAATAGAGTTTAGGAACAGACCCACAAGCCAAAATATTATAGTCAACCACAGATAACCATATGATAATCGTCCAACTGTAAATCATCATCATCATCATCATGGACAGCATGACATCCCCGACCAAAAGCTGACGCCTTGTCGTGGTGGTCGGGCTTCTGTGCTGCAATGGTCCTGCGGGCTATACTGGCTGGAACTCAGTTCCTAAAGGTTCAACCATGCCAGGAAGGCCAAATGGGAGCAGCCCGACGAAGAACAGTGAGTCCCCGTAGTGCGAGTAATCGTATTACGAGGCGGTCTGGAGGCAAAGTCGTACTGTCCTCTGCGATAGGAGTGTGAAGGCAGTAAGGCGTTTCCCCAGGCGACCAGCATCGCCATATTTATGGAAGCAGCGATGCTGCCTTCCCCCGAGGAAGGACGGGTTAGAAAAGGTCGGCCCTAAAAACCGCACACTCCGATCGCCCAACGGTTGACCGTGACCGCCGGCGCATTACTCAAAACGGTCGAAATACTTTTAAAACCAAAGAGTCCGGTGCTGTTCAAAAAGCACCTGCTGTGCGCAGCCGCATCAGGAGTGAGACAGTAATGCCCTACTCCCTGCGCCCTCGGGCCAGGCCGGCCCCTACAGCCAAGTAGGTCAGACTATTGAGTCATTGGCTCCGGAAGGGTCCCCAAAGAAAACCCTAACAACCGCTGTCTCGCGGTCCAGACTCTTGAGTCAGAGGCTAGGGGCAGGGTCCCCGAGCAAAACCTACACCCTCCCACTGCCTTGTGGGTCAGACTTTTGAGTCAAAGGCTCAAGGTGGGGTACCTCAACTCAACCCTCTTCTTCGGCCTGGGCAACCGGGAAGTATCATTTGCCCTTGCAGCTCTTCGCTCACCGGCCTTTCCCACACTCCCTCCCAACCCATCGTACAATGCAGTACAATCAACCCATCTGCCAATCCCCTAGCCACTGTTGCGGGTCTCAACCATCGCCCAGAAAAATAAACCACAATAATCACTTACTAACCTTAAAAGATCTGATCCATGTTGCAGCCTTTAATGTCCGTACTCTATGTCAAATTGGGCAACAGGCATCCCTTGCTGAAACCTTACTTTCCCTCTATCGATGTATGTTGTGTCTCCGAAACACGCATACAAGACTCTACTTCGGTCGTGCTCCTCAAGCCGCTTAGGACGAACCCAGATGTCCTACATTTCACTCTTCGGGCATCCGGTGATCCTGACGCAATGGCTCGTGGTATCTACGGTGTGGGAGTTGCACTCAGCCCCAAGGCTGAAAGCGCCTTACTGGACTGGATCCCAGTAAACAGTCGCCTTTGCGCTGTGCGGTTGTCTGGCTCAATTAAGATTAACGCAGGTCGATGCGGTAAACGGTGTTTGTCGTATCAGCATACGCCTCAAAAGATAGCAGTTCTGAGAATGAGGACGAGTTTTATCAAGATCTGTCACGACTGCTTCGGTCGGCAAGAAGGACGGATATAGTAATCCTGGCGGGTGATATGAATGCCCAAGTTGGACGACTAAGTCCGGAAGAATTGCAGCTAGGTGGTCGATTTGGAGTCGATGCTGAACGTACGGATAATGGAGAGCGGCTTCTTCAGTTGTGTGCAGATCATCGTCTGTTCCTGGCCAGTACGAACTTCCAACACAAACGCTCACATCGAGTTACTTGGAGGCCACCTACCACAAGACAGCCATGGACTCAATTGGACCATATGGCTATCAGTTACCGATGGAGAGCCTCAGTTAAGGACTGTCGTTCCTTCTGGGGTACGCAACTTGACTCTGATCACGCCATCGTGCGGCCCGCTTATCACTTCGTTTCCCGCCAGCACTACGCGTGCCGAAAGAGGGCAGCTCCGTTCATCAACTTCGACAAGTTTCAGTAGCTGAAGAGTATCGAGCTGATCTGGCTAGAAAGCTACTGGAAACGCACAGTCATGTGGACGACGAAGATTGCTTGGAGGATGGATGGAGGCGAGTTAAAGAAGCAATGCTCTCAGCTTTCAGAACTGCTTGTCCAGCCCATCTGACTCGACTCAATGAACACTGGATATCTTCGAGATCAGCAGATCTTATTGCTGCCAAAAAGTCCATACCAGCAACTAGCGACTATGATGGCACGCACGCAGATCCCTCAAACGCCGGATAATCAGGAGCTTGAAGAATGACAGAGAAGCTGGTGGATTTCGAAGGCCCAGGAAATGGAGAAGGCCTTTGCTGCAGGCAACAGCCGCGCCCTGTTTCAACTGATTCGATCAACGGGTCAAAAGAAGGCAGGTGTCAGTGAGACAATATGCGAAAAAGACGGAACAGCAATTCACTCCCTCAATCGCCGTCTTGAGTGGTGGGCTGAGCACTTCCAAGAACAGTTCACCTGGTCACTTTCAACACAATCCACTGGAAGATCCAAGCAGACCCGAAAGCAACATTGACACCAACCCACCATCAGCAACCGAAATCCAGCGTGAGATTTCAATCCTGAAGCGCGACAAGGCACCTGGCCCGGATGGTCTAAGCTCGCGCTCTTCAAAGAACGCGGCGAGGTCCTGGTGAACAGTCTAACAACCATACTGCAGATTTGGAACGAAAGCAGAATACCAGCCGAATGGAGCTCCTCGACCGTCATCCCAGTTTGCAAAAAGGTAGCAAGAACGTCATGTGAAAACCATCGTGGTATCAGTCTGGTATCCGTCGCATCTAAGATACTCCCTGGCATTATTTTGCGCAGGTTGATGGATTATCGCGAGAGACATATTCGTGAGAATCAAGCTGGGCTTCGCCCCGGTCGAGGATGCGTCGACCATATCTTCACCTTGAGACAAATTCTTGAACAGCGCCACTCCTTCAGACGTCCCACGTTGGTCGTTTTTCTGGATTTGGAAGCTGCATTTGATTCTGTCGATCGTCAGCAACTTTGACAGTGTCTGGCGATCAAAATGCCCCTTCCAAATTTCTCTCCCTGATGAGGGCACTGTATGCGAACTCCTGTAGGCACGTACGAGTATACGGGAAGCTCTCACCCGAGATCACCACGTCCAGTGGTGTAAGACAAGGCTGTCCTCTTTCACCTTTCCTGTTCAACTTCGTTATTGATATGCTACTTGAAGTTTCTCTGCCTTCCTGTGAAACCTCAGGAGTCGAAATGCTCGCGAGACGTTTGCTCACATTGAGTATGCGAACGATATTGCTCTCCTTGGTTCAGGTCCTTCCGAAATGCAAACGATTTTAACTAACCTAAATAACTCTGCCGCGCTGTCTGGCATGCGCTTCCCACCTACAAAGTGTAAAGTGCTGCTACAAGACTGGGTCGGATCAAACCCAAACCTCGTGCTTGCAGGCGAGCCAATCGACATGGTAGATAAATTTGTTTATCTGGGCAGCTGTATAAGTTCCGGTGGACTGGCTGGAGTTGAGATTATTTCTCGAATCGGAAAGGCCAGGGGAACAGACCTGTCAAACGAGTCGAATGTGCTTTGGAAATCTATGAATACTAAAATTGTGTCGTTTGTACGTATGACGTTGTTCTACCACCTAACGGAGTGTGAAGATTTGGTCAACGCGACTCACGAAATTGGATAGGAGCAGATGATTTGCTCACAGTGAACAATGGGAACAGATATTCAAATCATGACTCAAAGCCGGAACTCCTGTCTGCAGTACAACCCATCCAGTCTCACACAAACACTGGATCTCCGATAGGGCCGCGGCTTTGCTGGAGACCTGGCGACGGACTCACCCTGGATGTAATCACAACTCAACCCGGCGCATCATGCAGTGCCAGGCGAAACTCAGTGCAGGTGCAGACCGAGAAGCTTGGTGAACCCGAAAGACCGAAGAAACGGAAGGTACAAAAATTCCTAGAAACGCCCGCGAGTTGTTTTATATGAGTCGTTCGATTGGTTCTCCGAAGCCTCTTGTCAGCGAAATTATCACGGACCAGAATAGCTCTCTGATATTCAGCAAAGAAGAACGTTTGGACCGGTGGGCACAATACTTCGGACGATTCAGTTGGTCATCTGCTACCTCTAAACCCGACTTTCGGCCTTCAAGTGAACGGTCGACCGTGAATATGCAAAACACTCCAGCCTCAGAAGTGCCCGATTATATACCTCTACTCCAGCATCGTGTTTCTGACGACTTTCCACCTGCTCTGTTCAAGGATGGCTGGGAATTCCTCTGTCAGTGCCTGTTTAACCTATTTAAGTTTATCTCGGAAAAATAGACCGTCCCAGACAACTGAGATGAGCCTACAATAGTGTCCATTTTCAAAATGCGTATTGGCAGTGGATGTAGCGATCATAGATGATTTGACTCCCGTCGTAACAAGGCTTCTGGCGTCACTGATTTTTGTCGTCCTACGGCGGCACACGAATTCCTGGCCCGTGAGCATGTTGTATATTTGCTCTGCTTTTCAAAACGCTTCATAGTTCATTGCCAAATCACTTCTTCTCGTTTCGGCTCTCAGTGTCAAAGTTTGGGATGAATAAAGCCTGGATTCTGGGCCTCAGTCCTTTCCGTTCTTATTCTGATTGTCACCGCACTCCATCCCTCGTCAGACGCAACAAAGCATCAAGGGGGCTTCCGACCGGGTAGAGGCTGTATTGGCCACATCTCACTCCGTCAGGTGTTAGGGCAACGCTATGGACACAGACAACCCACAATCCTGGTGTTTCTGGAATTCAACGATGTGTTTGATTCTGCCTACCTATCAGTGCTCTTGAGCACACTCGCTCAAGAAAGTATGCCCCATAAGTCTGTGAACATAATTCGGCCCCTAGATTCACATAATTCTGAGCACGTGTGTGTATAGTGAGCTCTCTAAAAGCTTCCCTACAAAAAGTGATGTACAACAAGGATGTCCGCTCTCTATCCGTTCTTGTTCACCCTGATCATCAATGAAGCAATGAGACGAACGCTGGAACGACTGCAGGTGTTCATCTGATTGCTGGTGAGAATCTTGTCGATCTGAGTACGCAGACGACATCGTCCTCATCTCCGAAGATGAAGGCCACGCACAGGCACTGTTGAATAAACTGACCACCGTCATACCATCTTTCGGCACGCACCTAGCACCTTCAAAGTCATGCGTCAGAACGTGTAGTACGTTAGGCGGAATCCTGCGCCAAGGCCACTTTTCCGCTCGCAGTCAGGCCCTGCTGCGGCCGAGAGGCCTAAGCTGCGTATGATTGGCCAGATCCGGCAAGTAGCCAGTCCAGCGGCAAACCGAACTCTGGTTAGTGGAAAGTGTGGACCCAACAGCTAATAGTGGTTCAGTGTCCGCCGCATGCAGCGGTGCGTCCAAAAGCTGTCGGAAGTCCCAGAGGCATGCGAGGCATGTGATTCATTCACAAGCCAGCATTCTGATTGGGTAGTTGGGCACGAGCCAGGAAGCGCGCGCGTTCAAATTGCATTTCTGCACAGGCTAAGAAAAAAGGATTTAAATAGTTCAAACGCATAAACTAAGGAAAGATGGATTGTCAATGCAAGCGAAAAATAGCATGAAACAATCTAAGACTTTGATAAGTAGCTAGGGCTTGTATGAAGCAGTCATATGTTTTGGTATGGATCACGTGACTCGAAGCAGCCAATCATTTGCTTGAGTTTGGCTTGTGCATGAATCGACTACCGGCGTGCGGTCCATGCGATTCATGTTGTCGCCTCATACACCTTAAATACGGCATGCTTTACATGTTTTTGACATGGTTTAGAGCGTTTCGTACACCGTATGCATCCTTGGTGGCTCGTTGACTGTACGACGCTAGCTTGGAAAGTTCAGACCTCAGCTGAGGCATTACCGTTATCTCAACTGGCGAAAGGAAACGCGTGATGCCTATCGAATTTAATCAGCTCCGAGGATTATTACAACGTCAACAAGAGCTGTTTGACGAAGGGCAATTGAAGCTCATTCAATCGGTAACTCAGACTTCACGCCCAGACATCAGCAGTCAACACCAGTGAACCTTCTGTTCCTTCAGCTGACGCAGCCGTGACCTGAAGCACAGAGTTCATATTCAGTGACCTGTCTAGCCGCACTCTTGACTCCCGGTTCAAGCGGTACAAAGACCAGTCTGAAAGTGATTTTTTCAGGTTCGGCGACGATTGGAAAGTCAGGTTATTGCTGCCAAGACTCGGCACCCCATAAAATGATGAACCGGTCAGAAAATTGTCGCAGATGTTCGGTGATCAAACACCACTGTTCAGTGTCCGTTAACAATACCTCATGATAGTCAAGAAAATGACGATGTTTTAATCGCGTTCTCCGGTGTTGTCAGTCAGGAATGCGAACGTTTTGAGCTCAGCTCAACGACGGAGGAGCAGTTCAAATGCTTCGGTTTTTTATGCGGTATTTAGTCGTCTCAAAGTGCAGAACCCGGTCGGTCCGGAATTAAACAGGATACTGATATGACGTTACAGAGCCCTACCACCGAATGTTAACGTCTCATCAACGTGAAGTACGATGCGGCTGTGATCGGTCGGTCACCCGCTACTTCCAGCATCTCTATCCACGCAATCATCCCCAACATCTCAATGAAGTCCGGTAGGAAGCCTGGTTAAAAACATAATAAGCCTCCCACAGGTTGCTGGCAATGCAGTGAGTGGCAATTCGCTGGCTATTGCCGGTTCAGGCGTCATAACTGCTCCAGATACAGTCCTCGTGACCGCGAAGACGACTTGTGTCGATCTTAGATGACGAAGCCACCGCACAGCTCACAAATCGCGGTCCAACTCGATACCCGAGACATTCGGAGTTGATTTTGCTTGCCGAAAGATGTTTGTGACGGTTCGTATCAGCAACACCCCAGCTAGTTTGCAGCTTGATACGTGTCCCGTCATCATGCTGCTCAGTGAACGGACTTGGGTAGGAATTAGTAAGCCGCATGTGAAACCGACTGAACATTGGGCCTGCATTGATTTTAGAAATAAGCTGAAAGTGACTGGTGGGGTTGATTGCTCCATAACCTCCAACGATTCGATGAATGACACCCAACCGAGAACTTACGACCATCAGTACACACGCGGTCTGTTCCAGTATACTCGCCTGTAGTTTGGCGCCAAGACAGCACCAGCCATATTTCAACAGATCATGGGTACGATGGTGAAGGATGTCTGGTGTTGCCGCCCACTTTGACGATATCATCGTCATGGGTTATAAAGCGACAAATTTTGGCAGCGCCTTGATTTCCTGCTTGATCGTATTCAAAAGTGTAGCTTCACAGAGAGCCCAGAAAAATTCACTTCATGCAGTCATTTTGGTTTCATCATTGATGAACATGGCTGCCGACCAGGTCCGGAGGACATCGACGCCACCACACGAATGCCATCATTCACAGAAGTCCCTCAGGTTTTTCCTCGGTCTCGCAGATCCCTATAGCTCGTTTCCGCTCGCCATGCATCGCCTCCGAAACCCACTGAACCAGCCAGTTTGCATAAACGATGGAACAACAATTCATCCACGGAATTGTCGTCTTGAGCGGTAGTCTGTAAACTTTTAAGAATATTCCAGCTGGCCCCCGTCAGTACAATCCCCGGCGAACCTGAATGAATTCTGAACGCGACAAGGTCCCCGGCGCGGATGGTTCGCACTATGCACTTTTCAGAAAAGGTATTGTAACCCTGATGAGCTCTTTGATGGCCCTGCTGCTGAGTATTTGGAGCGGAAGCAGAATACCTGTGGAATGGAGCAATTAAACTTTATTGCAGTTTTTAAGAGGGGCAAGAACGTCGTACTGACCGTCGCTGGATCAAGCTAGTGTCCGTACCATCCCGGGTATTCTCTGACATTATACTGCACAAATTGATCGATTACTGGGAGAGCCAGGCTTGTGAGAATCAAGCTGTGTTTCGCCCTGACCGAGGACGGTTTCATATTCAGGTCGGAGATGTATGTGATGCCCTTAGCTGGACCACCGAACTACCCCCGTTGTTCGTTTTAATTTCGACAGTTTGGGACACCACTGCTTAATAAGGGCGCTCGGGGTAATGCTAATACCTGGGCGTTCAGGCCACCTGCTAGACAAGGCCATAGTGAGCCCACAGAAAGAACCCAATACATCTGTCGTGTTTTTGCTCAGTTCCGGATATGGCTTCTTCAGCTTAGTACCTTTTGAAACTTGTTTGATATCGAACACTCAGCGGCCGTCAGCATTTTTACTCATCCCTTCATTATGTCGCTTATTAGTTAACATTATAATAATTCACAACTCAGATCTGCATTGCACTCGGATTCGATCAATTACTTTTTGCATACAAACGGCTTGCCCTGAAGCTACCTACAAGTGGCATTCAAAATAAACTCGACAGCGTATGTGGAAGGAAGGGATTGGTTTGAAGCATCATCATCATCATCAAAGACAGCAACATCAGTGTTGACACTGATGCTTCACTGCCGTACAACCATAAAGCTCGTCTAATTTCATATGCATATATATATATATAATTATATATAAAAAGCCCTAGAGTGAAAAGAAGAGAAAAAGAGTGGATGAGGGAGGGGACCTAGTGCTGGCCTATGTCAAGCATTCTGAGGTGCCTACACCTCCAACCGCTCAATCAGACAATCTGGAAAGAAACGACAACATGAACGCCACTGACAACGATTAGCCGCCATTTCTTGCAACGTCTCCAGCCAAGCACAGGCGGGGTCACGAGGACCCCATCCTGGAAGACGTACAACAACAACAACCCCCAAACTCTTCGTGATCTCTTTCACGCCTTTCTGCCAAGTCATGCGCTGTCCACCTCGCGGTTTGCGCCAGTCTGAAGGAGGCACAGAGAACAACACTCGCCTCGGTAGACGGTGTTTCGACATGCGTAGCACATGACCGAGCCACCGCACGGTGGTGCTGGATGATTTCCCAATTGAAGTACCTGCAGCACAACCAAATACCCGTTTTCTAATCGCCTCGTTACTAACACGCTGACGCCATCCAAAACCAGCCACGCTTCTGAGGCATCGGTGGTCGAAAACCTGGAGACGCCTTCATCATCTGTCCGTAGAGGCCATGTCTCGCACCCATACAACAACACAGCCCTTACTGTAGCCTGGTACACACGACCCTTAAGATCTAGTGAGATGCTTTTTTGACGCCACAAGTGACGCAAATTAGCAAACGTGATTCGAGCCTTTGAGATTCTTGCACTGACTTCATCAGACACACTTCCGTCAGAGCTAATACAACTACCGAGGTATGTAAGGTTTTCCACAATCTCCAGTGATTCTCCTTGAATTTTAAGGGATATGTCCGGAGACTGCACGTTCTGAAGCATGACTTTACACTTTGAAGGCGCATGCCAAAAGATGGTATGATGGTGGTCAGTCTATTCAACAGGGCTTGTGCTTCACTTTCGTCTTCAAAGATGAGGGCGATGTCATCTGCGTACTCCAGATCGACAAGGCTCTCACCAGCAACGATTTGAACACCGGGATTTGAAGACCTTCCAGCGCTCGCCTCATTATTTCATCATTAATGGCGAAGTTGAACAAGAATGGAGAGAGTGGACGTCCTTGTCTGACACCACTTTTTGTAGGAAGCTTTTGGAGAAGCTCGCCACACACTCTCACCCGCCCAGAAGTATGTGAATATAGGGATCGGATTATGTTTACAAACTTCTGGGGCATACCCTGTTGAGCAAGTATATTTAACAGCACTGACCGATCGACAGAAGCGGCGTTGATTATTCAGGTAAAGGTCGTTACAATGCGTATTTGGATTAGGCAGCTGGCATCAGGAGGGCAGCGGAGTCATACTTCAAATCCTAAATCATTGCAATGCAGGCGCAACTTCAGAGTGGGTTCGAGATTGTGTAGGTATCACTCTGGGTGTAGTAATAATATACTAATCGTTCGGCTGTAACACCCTTTCGGTGCCTAGCTGCCATGCCACCTGAAGGATCAAGAAGGGCTGAAATACTGCCAGGTTGCCCAAGCTTAGACAGGAGCAGTCGAGATGCCGAAGTTGAGTTTGAACCGCGGACTTCCCAGTTAGTAGGTTCGCGCGCCAACCACAGCCATCTTGAGCTCCACTGAAGTCGTCTATCCTCTGACCTTATAATGTCATGGCGTATCCTCCGCGAACCTTTCGACAACAGTTATCTGGAACAAAAAGCAACGATTTCTCGGTTAGACGACAGTTGGGCAGTCGTACTACATGCCATAGTCACTTGGGGACGAGATAGCTCAAGTGGTTAGAGCACGAATCTACTGACCGGAAGGTCCGTGGTTCGAACTCGGCCTCTGCCTCTCGACTTCCCCTGTCTAGGCTTGGGCAACCTGGCAGCATCCCAGCCCTCGTGCTTCCTTCTGGTGGCGTGGCAGCTAGACACCGAATAGGTGCTACAGCTGAACGATTTTTTTTCCATAGTCACTTTGACCTCTTAAGTTCTGTCTACCGCTCTATCGATTCGGATTCGTTACCAAGAACCCGCTTACACGCCACCTCATTGCGTTCTAGCGCGAGCCAGCCGACTCTTACCGTATTTCAGAGGCGCTGGTGATCAAAAGCTTGGGGAAATCTAAGGTCCTCGGACCGGAAGGCCCAAGCCTCACAAGTTTACAGTTGCATGTGTATACGGTCCTTTAGCTTCAACAAAATTCTGTTCGGACGTCATAAATGACGCAACTTGGTGAGCGCTTCCCGTGCCTTCGTTATCCATATATCAACTCCATCCATTATGATACAGGTGTGGCTTATGCAGCTGTCAAGATACGTGAACCGATCAACAAAATCGCGCTCTTCATTCTAAAGTTCTGTAGAAGCTTGAGACGTTGGGAAACCTTGAAGTAAGATTCCGAAAAACATGCAGTAACATGGGACCATCTTCGATATGCTGTTCAAAGTACTTTGCGCGGGCAGATAATCATTACACAACAAAACAATGTCGTTTGCCTAATCCGAGTCCATAAGTCTCTCTCAAGTATGCAGTTCTTGATGATAACAAAAATGGACGAGCAAAGATAGATGTGACCAACCTGACGAACTCGGGTAGCTGTAAAAAGGAATTAGGCCGTTTATTGTACACCTTCACTTGACCTGAGATATGGAAGTACGGAGAACACGGAATGTTCCCTCTGGTCTAAGACATTTCGAAGAGCTAATCTCTGCATAGAGCCGAAAGCTTCTTTTTAGTCCAGAAAGGTCGCAATTTTTTATCGGCGGTACGTGTGGCGCCGCAGAAATACTTGACATAATGTAAAAAAATATGGTCATTGCACTCTCTGTCAGATCGAAATCCTGCTTAGTGATCTCAGAATTGCGTCTCACATGCCGAAAACAGACCTCGCAGTAGTCTCGTTACGATAGGCATCCGACTTACACTCTTGTGATTGGAACAGCCGGTTCAGGTACCTTGGACACGGAAGCGACCAGCGATTGGTCCCAATCCTCTGGAACACGTCCTCGAGTACCTTGGAAAAACCTAGTCGAGGTGGAGCACAAAGATTCCTCTCCACCTTTGAATAACTGTGGGGAGAACTCATCTGGCTCAGCAACGCGATGGTGCTTCAAGATAGAAAGGCATATTGGTACATCAAAAACCGATGAAGGATTTGAACCCAAAAACCACGGTTCAAAATGAGCGGGTTAAATGAAAGATCTGGATACAGGGGTAGCTATCTAGCTCTATTATTTATTCGGTTACCAATATCATCTTTCATTGACTTACGGTAGACCTTTTAGACCCTGCTTTGCTGATTAACTTGAAAAGCTCCTGTGCATTCTGAGCCGCAGTCGCCTGTTCCATTTCTTGAAATTTCCGGCTCTACCACTTCCTGTCCACATACAGGCTATGTGTGACCTGTTTTCTAATCCATCGGCTGGCCGAATCGTACTATGAGCCCGGTGGGTAGGGTGTATCGCATCAAGGAGTGATATTGACGGTTCTCGGATCCAATGGCCTACTTTTATCTGCTCGGAAACACGTACAGAGGTCGCGGTTTTACGTATGGTCGTAGTCATCTCATCCCACTTATGGTCAATGTCCTCCAGGAAGCCTTAGCGCATTGCATAGTAGGCTTTGGTGTGTTACCCTAGCTTCTAACCCACAAAACTTCCCTACTGATAAGTGGTCAATCTAACTCCAAGGCTGCTCAGCGGTGGGAAAGAAACAGAGCAGTACAACGGCGTCCACTGCATCTAAACCCGGTACTGCTTAAAAACGACTGGTGTTCAGTACAAAGTTGCAAGCACGTTCACTATTATCACTGAGCTTTGCGTTCAGACTAAACATGCTACCAAGGCATGCTTCTGATGAACTGAGGCGTCCTAGTGGGACAGTTCGGGAGTTAAAACACAACAGTGAGGAAAATGGGTGGCTTCAGGAGCACATGTCTTTGCTCATCCTCCCTGCTGTGTGCAGCAAGTAGGGCGCCCCGATTGATTTCACCACATAACGGTCGATGTGGAATAAAACTTACTTTCATCTGTAAAGTTCATGGTTGTATGTGAGCTGAGATACTGCCAGGGCGCCAAAATGTAGCTGGAGGACGATTAGCCTTCTGGCTCAAAAGCCTGACCACAATGCAATGGTAGTCGGCTTGGGACCAATCGAGTATTCAGATTTTTAAAGAGCAACCTGCCACACTTGTCCCAACCTACAATCTCGATGGTCAGGAGACTGTGTTTGGCTAACCTTTACCCACTGACCAAACTGATAGGAGAGACACTGAATTTCTAATGGGTATCCTCCAGTACACCTCAACTGGTTTTTGAGGTACGCAAACTGTCGCGTCACGATGAGATGCAGTCTTTTTGCGAAGGGAAAAATGGGTAGACCGATTTGTGGTCCTATTATTGGACGTTGACCTCGAATGTCTTCACAAACCGTACGTGCGATACAACCAATGTTCTGAAATGAAACACCACTGATTTTGTCACTGTTGATGCAGATAGGTCCTAACTGAAGCTAAAAAGACTGCCATAATTGTGTTATTAAACCTGTACCTGCAGTAAAGACTCGGCCCGCTAGGAGTTGACCCCTTTGGAGTCTTTGGAAATCCGACAGCTGTAGATTTAGTATACCTACACTTCTTTTTCCCAGAGTCTTGGCGCTCATCCTTGCCAGCTAGCTCCTGCTCGAGTGTAGTGTTCTCCTGAGTGACCGCCGATTTAGAGTTTGGCGCCACAGGTAAGATGTTAGTGTACAATTCTCGCACCTGGCCATCTAATGTAGACTGCCTGGTGATACTGAACTACTTTTCCTGAACGTTATGAAAGCTTTCGACTGATTATGGTATGGGGTTTTCGCCAAACTACCCACATACTGCCTCTGTCCTCTTCGATAATTAATGAATCGGTCACTGCTATTTCGCTTTAACAGCTGCTTCCCTGATCCATAGCATTAACGCTGGAGTTCCACAGGCTTGTGTCCTATTTCCCACTCTTTTTATACAATTCGTAAGTGGCCTAATTTCATTCGTCTCTTCTTGCATCCAAGCACTTACTGACGACGATACCCCTTCACAATTCCAGTTCATGTCACTCGCAACAATCAGCCTTATCTCAGTTAAATGAGACTATGTGGTGACCATCGGCACATTAAACGCCGGCCTTTATCACCATTCACAATTAGAGTTTATCGTTTTCTGAGTGTTTCCTGGTCGTCTCAGGACGAATAAATTGTGGCTCTGGTCTCCGGAAAGGTTCGATTTCTATATCGCTTCGAGAACTTCTCTATACTCCAGTTGCTTCCGGTAACCAAATCTCAGGCTTTCTTTTCCCCCCTCCCCACACACACATTGTTTTCATGTTTTCAACCCATCATTCTCTTCTCGGTTAAATCCAACGGAAAGTTGTTTACCCATTGCTTCTCACACCCTGGTTGGTAACCTTTTCTTGCCATCGAGAACTAGTTGCCCCTTCTTCCGTTCATTGCCACTATCACGGTAAATGTTCTCCCGAACTCGCCTTTCCCATCTTCTTAGTCTTCATTCGTGCACCTTGCCATTCCACTTCTGTTCACATCTACCAAATCAAAATCTTCCATCTGTTTTCCCCCTGAATTGCACCTCTCTGAAACACTACTCTTCGTTCTCCAAACTCTATGATATCTAAATATTCACGACTCTGGTTGACGCCTGCCCATCCAATCACAACCGACTATGTCATACGTGTAATTACTCGTTTTTCATGTCTTTGGATGTTTCGATGGCTTTTTGTGTAGTTTTCCGCTTTTTTTCTTATGTTCCGTTCTCCTGCTATCCGCAATGTGACGGTACGATACTACACAAAAGTATGGAGCCTTGTCTTGAAGTAAGTGTATGAAAAAGAAAACCGATTAATTCTTATGTGTGTGCCCGTCATGGTTGCACTATTCATCGTTTGTCTACCTTAGTACCCTGCTGGCCGAAGTTCCAAGGTACTGAGTTAGCTTCTCGATTGAAGAGGGCTAGAAACGGCAAGATTAGTCTAACTAAACCACCAAACATACTTCGGATTCAAATATTGATTTACTGGTCCACCTTAAACTATCTCCTCTCAGCTTTATAGGAATGCTTCCAAAAGGTATTACCCTCATCGGTGGCACCTGGAAGTCCGTGACGGATTTTCTGAGGTCTTCTCCACCTTTCACTGAAGCAGCCGTGGTTCCCTCTGTCACTATGTCAGAAGAACACTTAATGCTGCGGTGGAAGAATTTACTTGAAGAATGCCAATCCGGTACGACACTGCCGTTGGACGTTTTCGGGCAGATTTCCGGTCTGCTGCAAGTAGCTATCCTCTTTATTGATTGTGACACCAGGCTTTCGTTGATCCGAGCCGTGGCGAACCAAATTTTTATTTGGTCCGCTTCCTTCAGCGCGTGTGTTACACTCGAACTCTGCAGGATGGTGCTGTAACTCCAATATTTTTTCATCTCCTCATGGTAGGATCTGCTTACTCTCACAAGAAACCATCTACCATCAGGAAAAGGAAAACTCCCACGTTATATGGTGGTTGCTTCCGATTAATATCCAACTTTTGTGTGCTGCCGATCAAGACTGGGGAAAACTCGGTGAGTGTTTTGTGGTGATACCGCCATTTTCGATGGCGCTAAAAATATTTATGCATGTTCCAACCGTTATGTGCTGTTGAATGTGTATTCGGATGTCTGGATCTAAAATCTCGTGTCCGCTCCGTAATATAACACTGAACTTGACTTGAAGATGACTACGTAACAAACAATTTATTGGTTCCTATGTCTGCTCTGGGGTTTCATCCTGAAAAAGCGCGGCATCTGTTTCAATAGTTCCAACTTTGCAGACCTTTTAAGCAAACTGGGATGAACCTACCACTCAATATCACCAAGTCAGTTTTATGCACTGTATGCACCTGGGTATAAGTCAGTCCCAGAGAAGTTCAAAGAACAGTCGACGCAATGCCCTATCATAGGAAAAGCCATAATACTAAGCCGTTCCCTGGGAATCAGCACAATTTTCTTCCATCGGTATACATCTTGATCTACATGAGAACTCCTCATTCCAACTCACGAACGATGTCTTACCTTGGTGTTATCAGCTTGCCGTAATCCAACGCACACGCCTGTCGCTGCCACTGGCCCACTCCCGTCATTCTGCTTCAGCATAAAACTCCGCGCTATACTAACACCAGAGTTGTACATATACACCTGTATCAGGTGCGGACATCTTAGTTGAACCAAGTTCTAGAAGCAAATGGTGGTTTTATTTTTGCATCCTGCTGTTAAGCATTGAAAAGAAAGCTGTAATCTATTTGGAACAGAGACGAAATAAGGGTGGTCACGATGAAAAACAGTGGTCGGTCGGAATAAAAGACCGGAATGCGGTTTGTTACGATCCAAAATCGGCTCTTCCTTTAAAGTGACTATGATTGGACCTCAAAGTGAATCGCACATAGCGAAAAAAATCTTATATTAAGTCAAATGCCCACCAAAACTTATCATCCCAATAAGTTTGGTTTGTCAAAATTCCCCTTTGTTTTTCGTTCAACCACGGATACTTTAGATCGATATCTCACACTCACGAGTTCTTCTGGGGAAGATGTTTCGCAGAGTTAAGAATTCCCCCGTGCTTTACTATTCCTCTGGCGTGTAGCTCGGCTAGTGTTTGTCAAGGCTTTCCTGAAGTTATATCAAAGATACTGTTCTTTGTGGTGCCTTAAATTTTAGGCAATGAAACTTTCTCAACTTTGTTACATACCTGGTGCTGACGTATTTAATAACATGGAAGGTTTGGAAGTCCCAGGATACCGATTTTTAGTCCTACCTGCGACGCTGGTTTTCAACAATGTTGTAACCTTCTATTTCACAGATGCAGAACCGTTAGGGACTGTGGAGCGCATAAGCAATCTTACGTCTGTCTACTTAGACGCACTGTCCAAACTTTTGTACGATCCCACTGGGTTCTCACCTCGTCACATTTCCTTCTCATGGATACGCGCGGCCTATCGTCTCATCGTCCATGCTGCTTGTCAATCAAGCCCTGAAAACGATATCTTCAGGGCTGCTGTTGGATTCTTGGTTGTCCTTGAGGCCACGGAAGCTGACTTGTGGCAAGACTTCATGCTGTACTTTGTGAGTGTTTCTTGAGTTCCCTTTATTAGTTTACTGGCTTTAGTTTGTGATTATAGGATATATTTAAGTATGCCATTGTTGGACACCTAGATTACGAAAAAAGTATATTATTATCTAAGCAGGTGTTGTCTCATCTGTGAGTGCGTGTCGTTCTAATCATGACTTACTTCCACGAATTTGGCGAAACGATTGCATTGGGCCCAAATATCGGACTAACTTCCGCCTTGCGTGGCTCCTTCGCTGCAGGCTTTAGGGTGGATAAGCTAGACCGCAGCACGGTTTCGCGCATTGTCTTAAGCCCTTCTGTTCAGAGTAAGAAACAGCCCTGTGCAGACCCCTGAGTCTAAGCCCACGTGTCTCCCACTTTGAACAGCTACACGTACACGCTACTTCCCCCGCTATTGCTGCCTAAACATGTTCCTTCATGTATTTATGGTTTTTGACTTTTGAAACTTAAGGCATTTTCGTCACAATTAGAACATAGGGTTGGTGGAAACCCGGGGACTGCGCCTACCTGATGAGCCCCAATAGAGGCGAGACCGGCCGTGGGCTGTTCAAGGGTTTTGAGCAACCTTATGAGTAGTGCGTTACGTCCAGGTTGGTCCAACATATGCTTCAGTCGATTGTTCCCATCTGGGTTACTGGACAGTTCCGCTTCGTGCCCCTCAACCGATCTGCTGCCAGTTACATTATTGTCATCTTACGACTCCGGTCCAGTACAGTTTGAATCCAAATTAGACTACAAGGATTATCGCTTTAACCTTATCTCGATACAACAACGATACAAGGTGGAACCCACTACATAGAAACTCTACTTCTCTGTTGAGCTGACTTTACTGAAGCCATTCCATTCGATCGCATGGCCCAGCTAACTACATCAATCTTTTTTGAAATATTCTGTCCAACAGATTAAGGGTCGGTTTCCGGCACCAACCAGCGGTAGTCATCGGTGTATCGCTCAGCTGTAACACCCTTTCGGTGCCTAGCTGGCATGTCACGAGGGCTGGGATACTGCCAGGTTGCCCAAGCTTAGACAGGTGAAGTCTAGAGGCGGAGTTCGAGTTCGAACCGCAGACCTTCTGATCAGTGAATTCGCGCTCTAACCACTGAGCCATCTCGTCATCGGCGTGTTTACGACTGTTTTGTCCCATGGAATTCTTGAACAGCGGTGGTGCTGTGGGCAACCTCTTGCTGATCCAGACTTGATCCTCCCGTTTTCACTAAGGTCTTATGGTGGTTTGCACTAATTCCCCGCCCTTCCACTTTGCCCCCCCCCCAAATATTCACTTTTCAATTGTTTGGTAGGTTTGACGACTAAAGTACTGTCGAGAAATTAATTTTTTGGAGTCACTGATTTCAAACGACCCTGAATGCGTAGCATGGTTCAAGACTTGTAGGTTTATGCTGATAACACCGACCCTCCGCGGATCGCTGTTTTCAAAGCATGGTTCCTCACATAGCGCACAAAATCCTGGCGTGTGCTGAGCTATACTGCCGGTGGTACGATCCCTGTGTCTTCACAACCAAACTTCGGCCACTCACTACAACCTTTAAATCGTTGAAGGAACTACTCCCCGTAATAGTGTCGTTTTCACCATATATGTATTTTTACCCAATATCTACATACCTTTTGGTGTATGGTCCATTCTCTTACGTCCATAAGTTTTTACCTTGAGTTGTTTGGAGTATTTTGAATATGTGACTTCTGCTCACACGTCTTGAAGATTACTCAACTAATAAACAAACAGTGGTCATCCCTACGACGTGAGCCACAAACACTTATGATAACAAATCTATGCTCCTCTCTCTTCTAGGCAAGCCCCATGCGATCGGCCGTTACCGAAATTTATAAACTCGCCAATGCTTCTACCCCGATCTCCACACAAAACGTGAACCGCACCTCTGATACAGCATTGCTTGAGCGATTCCTTGTCGAACTGGACAATCTGAATAGCTTATCAGGGCGTGTACCGGTTTATGCAACCACCTCCTATCGGGAACGTCTTTCTCTCCTAGTTTGCTGTCTGTTTGACCGATTCGCCTGTATTTTCTTGTACGCCGCAGGTGTAACAAGTCAATCACATCCAGTTTTGTGGAATACTCTCTACACTGTAAGTTATGCGCCTAGTTCGAACACTACGTTTTTCGTTCCTGTTGCTTTAAACTGTTTGGAAGATGAGTACTCAGCATTCGAATGCCTCCGCGTTACTCTTGCTCTGTGACCCACAAGTTAAAAAAAAAATTATTAAAGCTCACTATGCAAGCACGTATACAGAAACCACGATTTCAGAACGGTCACTGTAACTCCTTGATTCTTTCGAGCTCACAAAATAATTCGGCTAGACGGTCCGCAAGACAGCTCAGACGAAGCCTTTTATAGACAGAGAGGCGTGGTAGAACCATAAAGCTTAATATATAGAAGAGATGGGCGTAATCGGGAAGCTGTTTCATCTAATCCGCCAAGCATGGCCTAGGATGATGTACACATTGGCACACCAATCTGGTTTTTACGGGAGACTCAACTGAATCATAGCTGAATCTCTCGTTTATCAAACCAGATTGGTGTGCAAATGAGTGTATTTCGCGGGTTTGGGTTCAAGTGGAACATAAGGTTTGATGGAAACTCGGGGACTGCGCCTACCTGATGAGCCTCAAGAAGGATGAAACCGGCCGTGGGCTGTCGAAGAGGCTTCAGTAACCGTGTGTCCAAGGGCGTAGGAGGTTTTCTCTTAGTGAGTTAATCAAAAATCAATGTTGGAAGCTTCATATTTATTATAACTAGAGTCTAGATCGCTTCCTCTACCCAGTCCTTTCATTCGACTCGCTCATTTTGAACCGTGGTCGGTGAGTTTAAACCCTTCATCAGTTTCTGAAGCATTAATATGCCTTTCTGTCGTGAAGCTTCATCGGGCTGCTGAGACAAATGATCTTCCACTGGCACCATTCAGAGACGGTGGCGAGTCTCTGTGTTCCGGCTTGATCTAGTTACTTGAACTTATTTGGAAACAACAAAAAGCTTCAGATTATTGGGGCTAGTCAGTCATCGTACCTCTATTCAAATAGGTACTTCAAACAACTGTACCAACTATAGAGAGATAAACCTCTCATCTGTTGTAACACGGCTACTAGCTTGCCTGACTCAGCGACGCCTAACCTCGGCACACCAGACGCAAATTTGAGAGCATGAGTCAAGCTTTCGACCAGGTAGAGACTGCATTGATCACATCTTTACATGACGTCCAATGCTTGAGCAGCATCATGTATACCGGCGACCAACAATCGCCGTTTTCTTCGATCCCATGGAAGCATGTGACTTTTTAGATAGATAGACCAGCCCTTCAAAGTACACTAGAACAAAGGAATGCTCTGGAGTGTTTTTCAATATACCTCATGCCCTCTATTCTAACACATCCGGCCATGTCAGGGTTTACAACAAACTGTTCAAAAGTTTTCATTATATACAAGGATACCTTTAAACACTGTTCTGATAATTCAACTTTAGACGACCAGCGCACTGTACTTATGTCAGGGTCCGCTAAACGCCGTTTTGTACACTGGACGCCATCGGTCAAAAATCGACCTAAACCCCGTCATTATACAAAGAACACACAATTGATCAAGTGTTGTTCTAAAGTGGCCTGATGCAAAAAGGCTTCTGTAAAACTGGAAGCACTGTTCTACAAAACGTTGCAATGGGAAGTGATATGGTTTTTGGAAATTTTGACACCGGTTTGATGATCATAACACTCTATTACTGTGGCTTTTGTTGACAAAACCAAGGTTAACCGTAGCATGAAGGGTCTTGCATTCCACACTGTAACGAATGGATGGAACCTACTGGGAAGTAAACAACTTGAACCTGCAGCAACAAGGGCGTTCAGCCGTAGCACCCTTTCGGTGTCTAGCTGCCATGCCACCCGAAGGAAGCATGAGGGCTAGGATACTGCCAGGTTACCCAAGCCTAGACAGGAGAAGTCGAGAGACGGAGGTCGAGTTCGAACCACGAACCTTCTGGTCAGTAGATTCGCGCTCTAACCACTTGAACCATCTCGCCCCAATAAAGCAATAAGAGCACTGATCGAGCCTAAACAACCACACCCCATTTGCAAGCAAATTTGTTTTTGCGAGAGGCTCATCTGGAGCCCAACTGAATCTCTCATTTGTGATGTTTCCAGGCAACCTTATAAGTAGTGCATTATGAACCACACCTCAATTTCAGGCGGTTTGCAAGGGCAGATGAATCTGAAGGTCCTTCTGATAAAAAAACTATAGTACACCTAATTTTACCATGTGCATGTTTATAATCACTTTCCCAAAGTAAAAACCACATGACTAGAGGTAACATTACTGCATCGCTTCTAATTTTCAGGAGACAAACGCTCGGTCTGTTGAGGCATGGGCCGAATTTTGGCTGGCGGGCTCCGCTTGATATATAGTGGAGCATAATCGGCTTCTCTTCAGCTGAATTTGATGTGTTGCAGAGCCGATTTCTACTAATGCGTCCACTTATTGTGTGCACATGGTTCTTCTATTTTTGTATAAAAAGCGATTATATTATTCATATCAACAATGTGTCTCTTTTTCAAATTATTGTTAGTATACTTCGTCCACAATGTCTCAATGTGATGGACTACAAGTCTGACTCATATTCTTATCGTGACGCGGGTATTTTCACTCAGGTAGAGAGACTTGGTCATTAGACTCCCTGAAACTGTTGGCTAAGCCCTGATTTTCTCCTCTTCATGGATGGCGCACTGGTCTATGAATAAATCCATCTGAAAGGTATACAAACGGATAGTCAGGTACCGGCTTACGAGCACCCCACTCTCTTGATAGCGAGAATTTTTAGTGAATGGCTGGATTCTTCAGAAGAAAAGAGTCCAGTTGGTGGTGAGACCGACTACCTTTACCAGGTGTTCACGGAACGCTATGAAAATGCCCCCCTCCCTCCCTCAGTTATCACTCGGAAAACCTGTGCATTCTTGACACAACAATCTGTAATTGAATGTAAAAGAGGTCAAGTTCATGAGGTACCCGGAGGTTTTTGAACACAATCTCAACAGTAGACACATGTGACTTCCTCAGTTATGAAGCCTGCTTCCGCGTCATGTGCATGTTTGCCGTGCGGGACAGTTACTTTGCTTTCAACCCCTGGTTTTGTTCCTTGCGTCCAGGCATTGTTGATACCGGAGCTGAAAAAGGAACCACAGTAGTCGGATTCTTTACGGTCAAGCTGAAACGGATTAAAAACGCTACAAATGTAAAAGCCCTTATCTAGGAGATTGCTTATTCCAACTGTTTTTTTTGTCTGTCGGTAAATCACCTTTAGATGGCCCGGCAAGACTGATAAAATTTTTCGGTAGGTGTTCGAAAACTACTGTGTCTTTCGCTCGTAGGTTCTATTGTTAATAGCAGACTCAAAGTTGATTGAGGTTAAGGTTTTCGACATCCTTTAATCATTTCTCGTTAACTACACAATGCATAATGGTATGGTAAAGTGTATAATCGAACCAGGCAGAAGCACTTAAATCAATCGTTTGAACTTCATTGGCTGTTCTTCGCGGCGGTCAGTGACATGAGACAAAGATCGAGGCAAGTTTAGAGCTCGAAGGAAACAATTCTGATGGTTGCCTAGGCGAATCAACACTGCCTCGGTCGCAGGCAGCGAAGGTTATTTGTCTTTGGTGTGTTCGTCGGCACTTTATGAACAATCCTGACTCAAGGTTGATCACAGGATACGTGTTAACTAGACGCACCGCCACAGCGCCTGGACTTGATTAATTCTCCTGTCCCTGTTCTCCGTCTGGAAGACACCTACCCTGGCATCCTTTTGCATACTTGCTTCATCGTTTACCCAATATATTTTGCTGTACAACAGTAGAAAAGCGAGTAGGCTTTGCGCGTGGACGGACAATATGTCCTCAATACTGAAGGCCATTAGCGAAGTAGTAAACAAAGGCTGAAAGTATACCGTTGTGTATCTCGATAAATACACTCATTTGCAAATCAGTTTGGTTTTGCGAGAGACTCACCTGGAACCCAGCCGAATCTCCCGTTTGTGATGTTTCCAGGCAACTGAATGTGCTGCATCAGTCCAATTTGGTTTCAAGTAGAACATAAGGTTGACGGAAACTCGGGGATTGCGCCTACCTGATGAGCCCCAAGAAGGGCGAAACCGGTCGTGGGCTGTCGAAGAATTCTCAGCAACCTTATGAGTAGTGCATTACGTATATACCGTTGTGTACTTTTGATATAGCCTTCGACCTGGGCTAATGGCTTAGCTTCCATATTCCGCAGAGTGAGTCCATCCGGATAGTTGTTTTCTTGGAATGTCTTACCTATTCACTTTAGTTCTCATTGTGGTTTACTGTGAACAAACCTTTCCTGCCATATCACATAGCCAAGATGCTGGATTGCGTTCTTATTTTAGGGATTCGAATATATTAAGATTCGTTAGCTGTCACGTTCATGTGCTTTTGTTATAGTATCGGGCGCCAAAGTGTCCTTTCTCAAAACGTCCACGGGTCTTTAGCCTCCTCTTCTATTATACTCGGATCAACATTGTTTTAGATCTCGATTTATTGCCAATATGTCGTCAGTGTATCACCTTTGAAGTTCCGCTCGCTGATAACGCGATTGGAAACTTGTTTATCAGATAATCTAATACGATCTCATAAAGGGGACTCCATCGTAGCACCGTCTACTCGTTTGTATAGTGCGGTTTTCAGCAGTGTTTTTTTACCTAAAGACGACTCGCCATGAATTTAAGATGCCTCAAGTGGAGAAGTGTTCTAGATGTGACATGAAACCTGAGACTTTGCACGCCTACCTTCCATTCTGATCATTTTTATTGGGGCATCTTTGAGAAACACCGGGACGCCTTATCATTTCTGTCTTCTACTCAGCTCTACTTCTTCTGTAGCCGAAAAGCCCAACCAGTCAAACAGATTGATGTAAATTGTCTAAATGCCTGTTGTATCAAAAAAGGAGTGTGTCACAAGCTTAGCTGTTTCGGTGTTTTATGAGAACTTACCTCGCACGCTGCCTTGATAGCTTCACATAATGCTGTAGCATCCGGTTCCCGCTTTAGCACGTGGCAGGTGAATGTACCGGTGACGGATTGCTGAATCAGGCCGCATAGCCTGGGAAACGGCAGATAAAAATTCACTTTAATATGGGAATATAGTAAAAACGTCCGTGGTAGTAAGGTTGATGGCTACTGTTAGCTGAGGCCTGAAGGAACAGACCAAGGTAGACCTCCACAAGAAAAGGGAGTTTGTCCTTTCTTCAGAGGTCTTAGTTAACCGGAATTTCTGTCGTGTGATTCCCAAGGGGATGGCCTCTTTCGTAATGGGTTACTGTAGTGGCGATGCGAATGAATAGGCTAGAGTATAACGACTAAACTTCAATCATTTGAACTTATTCGAACTTTCTCGTACGCAGCTATGGTACTAACCTTGCGTCAGTTTTGAAAATTGAACAGAAGGACAGAAATCGAATTCGACACTCGATGGTTGGTCCTCGTTTCAGTGTCTAGAAAAATGAAACACACATGCGAATTTTACTTCCTTGCATAGACCTGCGTCGTTTGTAAGTATTAGTATTTTTTATGCTCTTGTATTCAGTGAATTCGACTGATAATTGAAGTGAAGTTATTTAAAGTTAGTCTTACTTAGTTCCAAAGGAGCTGCCGCTCTTCTGTCTTATTTCATTGCGGTGGCCATTAGCTATCTGACCATCTGAAAGACTCATTAAGGAGCATACATGATGAATTAGCTCCAATCTTTTTGCAATGGTATCTCTGCCGACGACAACCTTCTGTAAGCCTGCAGTGTATTGTTGTTTTACCAGTCACTCCATGCGTTTCCATGTGAGCTTCATTCTGAACCGCCACCAGTGACCTTGGCTTTCCGTGCGGCCTTGAAGACAAGCGAAATCGCGAGAGATTTCACGTGTGTTTAATTTACCAATTATTTTCTAGTACCTGGCCTTCATTCGGAGAAAACAAACTATGCTAAACTATTTTGCTATGTCCGAAGTGGATGCGTGCCTCGGGATTCCGGGTTGAGACGGACCAATACGGTTTGCTAGATTTATTTGACACTCACCCTGCTCTGCCCTCTGGGTCATCAAACGAACGAGTAGTTTTCGCCCCGCCTAACTACACTCTAACTTGAAGCAAAGTCAAGAAAATTCATATTCAAGATATTCTAGTACAGTGATGAAGGTTACTGGAGTTTTGTTACTGTACCATGTTTTGCTGAGTGTTGCTGTGCACGTGTTTTAAAATGAATTATCTGCCGAGTCCACCTTAGAAGACAACGTTTATATAGCGGGATGATGTGTCACTGGTGCTTTGGATAACCGTTTAATTTAATTTAAGTAAATATGGGTTAACGATAAGTAGAGCAAATCGTCCATTTTGAGGGCCAGAACCTGTTTTCTCTCCAACTCTAAAGGGACTGCTTTAATTACGGATATCGCAGTTTTAAAAATGGCCTCTGATGAGAGTAAAGCCCCCCTCCCTGTTGCAACCCCTGGTAGGATTTTTCGGGTATAATCGCTATAAGGGGAGGGGGTGATGATTGCATCAGATGCTGTAACTCAAAGCATGTTCGTTATCTAAATGTGTTGTACCTTGAGTGCTTCGTGTTTGGTTTTATGGAAGAAACTCTGCGTCTAGCGACAGCTTTCCCTCTTAGCCCTTTCTGGTGGCCCGAGAAATGACACTTTTGCAAGAAACTTATGTTTGTTGGTGCATCCGCACAACCAACAGAACCAGTTTCAATCCAGTCTCCTTGTCCGCGGACTGTGACAGACGACGCATCTCCCGGATAATCATACTTGTTATTTTGGTGACTAATCACTTGCCCATTCGTACTATGGATGCTGTACTAGTCTATACGCTGTATGCCTCTAGCGCATCCCAATCCTTTAACGGCTTTTGGATATTGCTTCTCCTAATGTTCTTTTTCACTAAAAGCTCCGTGTTTATCAATTAATAGATCACCCGTCTACTCCTGCCGCCTTCATCGGCTTCTTGGTACTTCCCATCCGGGCGTCTGCAGTGCAGAATTCAGTCCTAATGCGTCCAGTGTTACAGACGTCTTATAACTTCATTCGCTCCCTTGTGACAAGATTTCTTTACAGTAACTGAGCCTCTGATTACTCCCTGGGATCTGGCAAGTTTCCCAACAGTTCATTTCCTGTTAAAATCGGCTTGCTAACCGCTGGTCTATGACAGTTGAGCCTGAAAATAGTAAATGGAGCATTAGCCCGAAACAGACAGTTAACCGTGAGTAGCGTCCGATTTGTCGATTGTGCACGGTTAATTGCCTACATAATTCCATCACTCGTTGAATAGTCATACTGCAATTGTGTAAGCCGTTGACAGTAGGTGTACTTCAATGGGTTTCGAGCGACCTTTTGGACTGTCAAATGTATGGAACCGATTGCCCACTTCCGATTAAGTCCAATTCAACAGTCGAAAAGCCCTTTTTGAGGCTGTCCGCGTATCTGAAGTAAATAATTGGTGCAAAGTTTTCCAAGCACAACTGTCTTAATAGCCGCAGATAAAGTATGGAGTGGAACAAGCTCAGGTACGCTAACCTTCAAATGATAATTCCAAATTAGAGAACTTCTACCCAACGGCGTCGTAAGTAGTAGCGATAGTCGTTGACGAACCGCGACCGAATAGGCTCACTTGTAGCATCTACTTTGAACGATAAGCTTCCTAAAGGTCGACGCATAATACTTGACCTGACTTGATGACAGTGACGCATCAAAAAAATAGGATGACCGTTGTAAATCCAGTAATCATAATTGGGCATATTACGCTCAGACACTGTCGAAAACTGGATCTCAGTTGTGACATGCAGGTACACACCTGGTTGTTGCCACAATAAAACCATGCTCCAGGTGTCCTACCTCATCAATGGTTTACTGATTATGTTACTCGTGAGTAGTATGGTTCTAAATACACTTCTGCGCAGCCCATCACTCAGGCCAATTAAAATGACTGTTCCGCTGGTTCAGCCAGATTATCCTAGCAAATCCAACGGGCTCAGGGTAATCGAAGTGATAAGTTCTCACAAACATATTTCTTTCTTGTCTGTTTTTTACCCAAGAAGACATATCATTGAGGATTTTATGCCGTCCAGTCTAGTCTCCGACTGCTATCCCATCGACATGGTTTATTCATGGTTGCTGGTTCAAAATTCGCCTCACACATGGTGGACGGCATCCGGACCTTGAAGTTTATTACTGACCCATCCACTCTTGAGAAATTGAAGAACTGGAATTTCGAAAAATAAGCATCTCGCATAGATTCATCAAGAGAGGCAGTTTGCTTTGGGTTTCGTACTGACTGCTCCATTAAAATTCACGCATCAGCAAACAAGTCAGAAAACAGATTCCTTTTTCAGCCAATTACTGAAACCCAAGAACCAATTCAACCAACAATACAGACGCATCCTATTTGCCGTACGTCCCCGTCTGAGGTGCACTTTATGCAGTACAGTAGCAACAGGTACTGGGTGAATGGGACTGGTGTTCCCCGAACGATGACTTTCATAAAATGCACGCCCCAAGAGGATCCTCTATATAGAGATCAAGCAAATCAACAATTGGTGATCGTTCCACTGGAGTGAGCTGTGTGAGGCACGTTGTCAGGAATTAAACCATTCCCAATTTGCAGTCGTTGTTCAAAGAACATCCCAACGCCTTCGGCGTAAGACAAATGCGAACACAACCTGTCTGTCATCTTACTGTCGTTGGAAAACTAGTCACTGCAGAAAGCTAGTTTACGCTGCCTGCCCTTTCATACCAACTGCTCGTGCATTTTGGTTTGTGACAGAAGGACGAACACAATATTGGTCAGCATTAGTTTACCACGGGTTGGTGATTCAAGCAAGTTGTTGGAAGGTGTTTGGGGCACGTCAAGCCTCTAGGCGCGAAAAGTCGAGGTGCGCCGACCGGGATTCGAACCCGGGTCGCAACCGTGGGAGGGTTGCATGATACCCCTACACCATCGGCGCACGGCAGTAGGACTGCGTATAGTTTATCCGTAAGAATTGGTTAATGGTTGAAGTGTGCATTATGTGGAGGGAAACCCAGTCTGTTATTTTAGTAGTTCTAAGTTGTACTGGTCACCATTGTTCAAACCCTCGTGAGAACTGTCACTTAGATGCGTCCACACGTTAGGCAGCTGACCCATTTTCTCATTCCTCAGTTAAGTCCATTTTTTGTCCAGCGTATCCATATCATCCATATCAAGTCGGGGCACTAAAATGAAACCACACACGAGTAACCTATTCCTCTCTTTCTCATTAGCAGTGAAGCATCAGCGCGGACATTAATGTGCTTTCTTTGATGATGATGGTGATGCCCCTATAAACAACCTCATAAGAAACACAATAAACTGCCGGACTTCCGTTCTGTAAAATAGTATAACAACAGCGTCAGTAGCTTTTGCAGCAGCGTCAGAGCCACTTTAAAAATATCATGCGGCGAAACTCGAATGCGACCATCTCAGATCAGGTAGGCACTCCCTTTTTGCGAGTTTAATCGCCTGAAGCATCGTGGAGCCATTCACCAACATTCTTCTCAGCATAAGTGCATGCAGACATTGGACGGCTTGTAACAACGCAACCCAGCTGCGTCTGATTTACTAGCTAATTTCACTATGATGACCCATGGAAAAGTCCAGTGCAGACCACGGCCTGAATTTATTTTCCTGGCCTCCCAGTAATGAAACTGTCCGCAAGTGAACGGGACCGTTTTTGTTTACAGATTCATAAAGAAATCACTTAGAAGGTAATTCATGTACCTGGTCATTCTCACATCAGTCAATAGCCCTTTTTGTTTATGCATTTATAAAGAAATCTCTTAGAAGACAATTTACGTCCCTAGTGATTCCCACATCGGTCAATAAATTTGGATTCTTCACGAGGATTTTAACGGACATTGTTCTTGATGGGAGAGGTACGTACGCTCACACCCTCATCCGAACTCCGCCGGATAATTGTTTTCCGCTCAGCCATTGACACATTTGTTGCATAACTTATCTTCATCCATTCGTGGTTGACTGATATTTACCCTCCAGTCCCTTGTTCACATTGTCACTGATCTTCTGCGTGGTAAAAGTCGGTAACAAGTCAACTGGTACTCCACTCCCCCACATAAGCGGAGTTACAATAAAATATGATCAATCAAAGGAAGTCAGCAATCAGGGATTTTATCAAGATACATGTGATACAGTTATAGAAGTCCTGACATATCACCACATGATCTGAGCTAAATATTCGACAGAAATTCAAATGGCTAGTCGAAGAAAAGCCTTGCACTCAAACGGGACGCCGCGCAACTGACTCTCTCGAGTTACCTTCCAAACGTGATTGGGCTTACCAAAAGTCCCATTTGGGCGACGCCCTAGCTCTTCAAAAACGAGGCTTTTCGAATTTTGGTGGCTTGTGCTTGAACGTTAGTACTCTGGTGTGTCTGGTAGCAATGATATACCGAAAATGTTAAGCAGATTACCCTTACACCAGGAAACAGGCTAGGCTATATCTCACATTTTTTGCAAACATCATAGGTACATGTTGCTTCCAGATATCTATCGACAACTTCGCTCGCGAGCTGCACAATCAGCGGTCTTGCATCACCAGTGATTGGGCCGCCTTTGCACTGAAAACCCGGGGGACGGTAGTTCTGTTTGTTATCCACTCACTTGAACCGAGGTAAAAGCAAATAACCAATTCACTGTAGTTCAATCTAAGCTTCTAAAATTTTCGTTGTTATGGCGACAAGAACAAGCAAACAATCGGTTCCCCTAACCAATGAGAGGTAAGCCAGCAAAACTCACGATTTGCAGACAGGATGGCTGAATATGCACCTCGGCTTGACTCCATTGTGACATAGGCAATCGGCTGAGACCTATCTCCACCGCTTTATTCACTTGGTCCACTCCTAGAGGAGTAAACACAATAAAATGCAATGAAACTTTTGGGAATAGTTTTTTCTACATACACAGGGCATATAGTTCAATAGAGATAGGATCCTACAAAACTATCGCTTGTGTTAAAGATAGAGTGAGTGTTTGAAGGTGCTATGTTTTGTGTACAATTGGAAAGCACCTCCCCACTATGAGACATGTATTGTCCGCCTGTACATTTTGCCTCATCAGCAACGCGATTCAGAAGGCGGTCTTTTGCGGTAACCATTGTCATCGCTGTAGACTATTGGTTCTCTCAAAAGTTTACTGGCTAATTATTGTTCTTGTCCATTGAACGACCGTGGGTCATTCGTTTGTGTCAGCCTACACCTCTTCTTCCTAAACACAAAAATATGGACTCGAACCGGTAGATTTGTAAACTCGTTTCACAGCCTTAGTTAGAGTAAGATCACACCAAATTGTGAGTTCACTTTATCTAGGTATCATGCAGAACCATCCACAGAAATCTCCTACAATATTTATTTCTAGCTAAGATTACCTGATAGCACTGATCCTCCAGTTCCCGTGATAGAAAAACCCTGAATAAGCTGAGATGGAACCTAAATAGTCTTAGTTTCTGCTCTTAGACAGCATAATGAGTCAACACCGAGACGACAGCTATGCAGCAGTAGTCTGGTCTCATCATTTTCATTTTTTCATAGCGATCCCAGCATTGAGAATCATGTTATATCCGACTGCCTAATATCTGAGTCCCTGGACCACTTAATGATTGGTTACCATACCTTTAAAATGCTGATGTAATTATGTGTGCTGATACATGCTTATAAGTACATAGTGATATATATCTTCATATACTGACGTATATATATATATATATAATTTATCCATACAAAAACATGACTGACTGGGAGCACCATCAGTGTTCCACATACCAGTAGCTTTATCGACCTCAAAGGAACCGCCGTAGAAGCATTGGAAAACCTTACAGTTCGACTGGTCAGTGTGGATCATTCGTAGGGACTCTGAAAAAAAGACGGAAGTATCAAGGAGTTCACTGTAATACCTCGCTTACAGAATGATATCTTCAAGTACGATCTCAACTCCGATCGGGAACAATGAATATACCGTCCATATTATATATATATATATATAAATGATCGATACGAATGCTGCTGCCTTGTCAGTCACCAGGCACTTCCTAAATTTTAGTCGTCCAGCTGATATTTGCCCATCACACAGTACTCTCCCTTCAAAAGAAATATTGAAGAGAGCTCAAACTGCTTCTTCTCCCAAGATATTGTTTAGATGTGGGCTCGGTCCAAAAACTAAGCTAGGATTAAATCTGTGGAAACTTAATTTATTTCAGCCATCACAAGATCCTACACACATTTCGATGACATTGACGACCGTTAATGGTATTCAGCGAAAAATATTGAATTATGTAGGAGTGATTACGTCTTCTGTCGAGTTGTAGCCGCTCTGAGGAGTAGTGCAAGGCCGTAAACTCTTTAAGCACATCCGGATAGTGACTCCCAATTTCAAATTCTCATATGCACGTGATCCACTTCTGGATATTTACAAGGGTTAATTTGAGATTTGGTTCATCATGATCATCCTCTCACTCGGGAAAAATCACCACTAGTCTGCCACTTCTTATTTGGTGCTCAGTTCGATTGTGATGGCGACAGACATCTACTTCATCGTACTCCTTCGCTGTCATACTCAGCGGTAAAAACCTCAAAAGGTCTCCAGATGTTCCTTCTGTATCTGGGTTAGTACGGACGCTGGGAAATGTTCCAAGACAATAAATTCAAAACAAAACCTGACAACCCTCTTATAAACCCCTGGGTTACAGTAAGCCATCTTATTCCATCTAGAAAATAAATCTATAAAACTGGCAAAATGGCTGAAAAACTAATCTTTTTTAAGGTCTCCCTTGCATTTTCACAATCGTTCATGAAAGCGAGTGAATGTATGAGGAGAGCTTTTACTAAACATAAGTTGTTGTTTTGTTGCATGCGTATTATCCCAGCGTTTGAGACAGCATTCAAACAGACATCCAGTCATTACAGCACAATGGGGTCATGTATTTGAAACCACCTCGTGGACTGGCTCTTTCCCAAACAAAAGTGTTGGTACAGACGAACTACACTACTCATAAGGTTGCTGACAGTCCACTACCGGTTTCGACCTTCTTGGGACTCATCATGTAGGCGCAGTTCCCGAGTTTCCATCAATCTTATGTTCTGCTTGGACCTAAATTTCACGAAGCTACCGAAACACACTACTCATTTGCATACCAAGTTTGTTTTGACGGGAGACTCACCTGGAACCCAGCTGAATCTCTGGTTTATTATGTTATTAAGCAACATATTGTGGGCTCTCGAACAGTATTCAGCAACTTTCAGAACAGTGTATTACGTCTATACAATGTATCGCGATACCTCGAATATCGTGTCAACTGAAGCATGAGGCGGCCTAGTGCAGGACATTCAGTTGCTTAAAAAACGTTATAAACGAGAGGTTTGGCTGGGTTCCAGGTGAGTCTCCCGTCAAAACAAGATTGGTATGCAAATGAGTGTATTTCGCTAAATGTGTTGGTAGTTTCTCAGCCGCGCTGATGCAATGAAACAACACGATCAGGCGTTTTTGGGCTCCCTTTATTGCAGGGCATTTGCTATTGGATAGGACTTCTTTCCAGTAATTAAAAACACAGTACAGTTTTACCCAGTTTGAAATGTAATCTGTTCGAAAGACTACACAGACGTCTGCCGTGGAGTTTGGCCACTCCATTACGGCATCAGGCTTGAATTTTGATTATCGTTTGTATGTGCTGGAACAGCCTAAACAGCCCAGTCTTCCGCCAGACAATAGGCCTATTGTCGCAGTAACTCTCCGGCAACCGAATTTTTTTCGGCAGTCTTGGATACACCACAGAGAGTTATTCTGCTTTAGTTCCAGGTAGAGGCCTCTGCCTATATTAGCCATCTTTCTGTGAGCCCCACAGCCTTTGTTCCACTGTTTCTTGTTTTTCGTCTTGGATTGCTTCACTGAGGCTAACCTCGGTTACTGGATCCAATTTGGCATCATGTTGATTCCTCCATTCATTGGCTTACTCCACCCTTGTGCTTATCGATCTCCGCCTGTTTTGCTCCGCGTCGGCCTTCAGCCATTCATCTTGCCAGGAAGGCCACCCGTCCGAAACCTGTGTGCCGACGTGTGTGCGTTTTAGGTCACTCATCCTACTCCCTCATAAGCGTTCGTTCGCTGGGCTTGCTGTGACTTGTCCTGACGTGGTGTCCATGTTACCACACACCCAATTAGAATCACAAGACTCGCCTGGGAAGGGACTAGCGCGTTTCACACAACTGAAACAACGTTCCTCACGCCATCAGTCAGCGTTCGCACTGTTCCGCTGCGCTGTGCCGATCAGCGACGGAATAACTCACTTGTAGACGGCATGAGGGTAGACAACTGGGTTTTTGAGTAATTTTGCTTTCTTCTGTGTAAATACTACCGCAAACTTTCAAACCCAGGTCTTCCCTTTGATATTCGGGATCGTCAAACCTACGGATGACTCAAAGCTCCCTATCGGGAGCCGCAAAATTGGTCTTTTCGATCAGGAATAAACATTTCCATGGAGAGGTCACCATTAATCTCACCATACTATTGTAGCATAGGCTGAACACATGATGTGAGTAGCATTCAGCATACTCTGACCTTCGTTTGGTGACGCCAACCTGGACACCTCATTTTTTGCATACAGTAGGATCAATAAACCAAACTGTGCTACTGCCGACAACTTTGAATTACAGGAACATCACCAGGGATATCTACTGGGTACTCGTTCGAGGCATGAACACATTCTTTTCAGACGAGCTAATGCAGATACGCCCGGCGTGCAATGATGGGGTAGCTGTAACACGTTCACCTCGGTTGTCCAAACTCCGGACGGCTAAAGAGAGGCACCTGCTTACGTTCCAAACACTCTGCTGCTGTCACCTAAATGTTTGAAGCTCCTCTTGGAACTGTGTAACATGCGCTTTCTTTTCAAACAAGCCGGAAACGGTTTATACAAGAAGTGCCACACTCATTTGAATGAAACTCCATAACTGACGCACTTGTTTAAGCAAGTATTAGAGAACCAAAATCTGGATTAGTCCAGAACTTCTGTTTTTGCAGATCAGCAGAATAGCATCATCACTCAAGAAGCGAGTAGCCTTATTCTCATCCCAGAGCCCAATTTTCAATCAGATGTTTGTCGTTTTGCTCCAAAAATGTATTTAACCATGCCATCTCGCGGTGTTGTCAGTGGGCTTCTTATCGTAACGAAGCACTATAGTGAAAATGCTGCTGACTATACAGCGGACACGTTAAATGAAACTGCCCGACAGTCCCAGATCAAGAGGGAAATGACAGGCATTAAAAGATCAGTACAACCGGCCAAGAAACTGGTCAATGTAGTGTCGTGCGTGTCCTGCCACTCGTGTGTGTCCGTGGTTGTATCTGTGTAAGCGCGCATGTATATGTGTGTGCATGACGACCTTGGAATTGAACTGTCGTGTCGAGTGCGTCTGCTTTTGTTTGGTGAACTAGGCTGGACCAAACAGCAGAACACTGTCAGACCTACTAATGCACGTCACCTGAATAGACATTGATTAAGCACAGCACCTCCGTGTGCATACGTCGAGATTTTGCTGCGGCATACGCACGTTGTCAAAGTTGACCCGATGATTCATAGTTAATGCACAGATTAAAATAGCTGAATCGCGCTCCACTTCGTTTAATTCTGTCGTTTTTCCTGGAGCAGCGTTGATCCGGCCTCTCAATTGTCTGCTGGTGTGCCAAATATATATAGCACACTCGCTCTTTCAAGCATAGCTGCTGCGTTCATCGGGGTTCAGTTGGTCTTTCTTGCGAATCAGTTGTCTTGCAGCATGTTACCCATTTGGAAAATGGTGCGTGTTGAGGTCGAGATTAAACGGAGTGTGCTGGCGGTACGGAACACGTACTGTATCAATTGGTTTAATCCTCGGTCAACCTGCGGTATCTGGCTTGCGTGGCTGAAGCTTATGTTCGATGAAATCTGTTGGATATCCCAGGTTTCTCGGTGTTTGTTTAATATGGGTAATCTCGCTTTCGGATGAAGCTGTCTTACTATAGACCTTATTCACTCGGTAGTCCAACGGATGCATAGAGTGAACGTTTACTTTATGATGGACTATGTTCCAAAGTGATTCCAAGAAACTCTACAATAAGAAACTCAATCGCTCTGTCAGGTGCCTCATGTCCTAAGGTGTAAAGAGTGGAGTTACACAATGTGTTCAGACACGTGCTGATTCGTCCTGTGAATCAGCGACAACTGACGGTCATTGTTTCTGTTTGTTTTGACCACTGATGAGTGGCTTCAGCTAAACCTCTTCACCATAACGCCGTTGTTGTTGACTGTGCGTTCTGTTTATATCATAATAATAAATTCATTCAGCTGTAACAGCCTTTCGGTTCCTAGCTGGCATGCCACCCGAAGGAAGCATGAGGGCTGGGATACTGCCAGGTTACCCAAGCCTAGACAGGGCAAGTCGGGAGGCAGAGATCGGGTTCGAAGCACGGACCTTCCGGTCAGTAAATTCGCATTCTAACCACTCGAACCATCTCGCCCCCTGCTTATATCATAGTGTCTATCAACCCATTTGTTCATAGAACGAACTGTCAGTACAGTATCCACTAACCTCATCCGTTTGTTCCTACTGCCCGGTACTTACTGAATACCAACTGCGTACAGTCCCATGGCTTCAAGCCTTCATAAAGATCCTGAGCCACACAGGTCTCACAATATGCTAAGAAATGATTCACATAGAGTGTCTTTATGATAACAAAAATGTTATCGACGTAGCTCAGCCAACGTCTCCAGGGATTGTCTGAATTGTTCAATGCCTGTTAATGAAGCTGCGGTAAAATTTTGGCAACAACTGGAGAAGCTCAGGGCAGCTCCATCAGTCTGTTGGTAGATTTAGCCCTTGAAGGCCTTGGATGATTTCTAAAAGAGTTTACCAGTATGGTCCAAAATTGGAGATAGTGGAATTCTCTGTCTGTGTTTTTCAAGCCTTTGAGGGTGTCCAGTTCATTCTCCATGAGATTAGGTTTGGTGGCTTTTGTTGCTTCAATATTTCTGCAGTCAGTAGCTATTCACACATCGCCCTCGTGCGTTAACAGATCTGGTAATAGTGAGTTATCTGCCGCTCGGTCCGACCTAATTAATCATACAAAGGCAACTCAAGGAGAACAGGCCACTAGTGATAGGACGATTCAGTCCCAGAGCCAAGTGTCAAATTTGCCTACCGCGGACCACAAACACAAACGCATGCGCTTGCGCACGTACATGATGAACACAGACACAAGCGGAAGGACACGCATGACAGTACAGTCTTTGACTGGTAATGTTGTTAGTCTTAATGTCAGTCATTTTTTCTCTGATAAAGGTCACCTTCAGTGATGGTAACTTTGGACAGTCCTGTTTAATATATCCGCTGTTTAATCACCATCAACCCACAGCACCAAACTTTTTCAACTCTTTCGAACTCACACTTTAAATGACCTATCAAAACAAAGCATTTTTTCCTCATACCTTGCACAGCTTAATGTGAGTTCAGAGCTTTCGTTCTACCATTACAGCAACTGTCGATTCTGTCGAGGGCTGCAGAAACTATCGTATGCGAGTCGTGTCAATTCGGACGACGTTAGTCACTCAGCGCAAAATCTGAACAAGTTCCAACCATGCAATTCCACTAAATCTACACACTGAACAAAATCCTGCACAGTTTAAAGCAGTGCACATCTTAATGGGTGAGTTGTCTGGATCGATTAGCATCTGGTTGGTTAGCATTGACAGATATTTGTGCATGCTAAAAAGTGCAGATTTGTGCATACCACTTTATCTCAATTCACCCAATAATAGCCAGCGCTGGTGTGATCAACACCGCATATGAACTGTCTGCTTGTCATCCTGATCGGTCGGGTGTACAAAGAAACATGAGATTCTCAAGCATATGAAAACAGTGGGTAAATAGTCGGTAGGCAACAAGACACGGCCTCCAGCGAACCACGCAGTGCTTGGCATAGGAACGGCGTGGTGGCCGGCATTAGGTCGGCCTGACAGGTGCGCAACAGCCTCTCCATTTTTCATAGTCAAAGTGAAAGAAAGAGAGTGAGAAGTGCGTTGAGTTGGGAGAAGTAATTTCTAATTCAAACAAACAATCTTGACTCTATCCAGGAGTCAGTGTGTTCACTAGATAGCATTGGAATGATTGAAATATCTATAGTTTCTATAGTTTGATTCTCAGGGGTTCCGGAACATAATAAAATGCCCGAAGGCCTCGCCCAGCGAACAACTCAAAGACCTCCATTAGTTTTACGAAAAGTCCTGGCCTAGAGGAAAGCATTACGATGTATGTCGCACAGATAGAAGTGAAATTGGTCATTCGCCAACCCCCATATACATTTTATGCAAAGATGTTTAACTACTCATGAGTAGACTCCGGACAACAAGACCGTGTTCACTCATCTCGACAATACAGTGCACTGATCCGAACTACAAGCAATTTAAACGTAGATCCCAAAGGGTTCCCAACAAGTGCAAATAGAAAGGAGTTTCCAAAGGGTTTCTAATGCACGTAAACCTAATACATGTAGTTTCAGTAGGAGCCCTCTAGAAAGTCACAATCCAGTTGCATCGAGTTTTAACTGCCCAAATTGGTTCAGGAGTGGATGTGGTGCGCTCACCAAATTTACTTCAACTAATCTGTTAGATATCGAAAAGGGCATCACGAACATGGCAATGTACCGAAACATTGGTAGTTCGGGTGCATTATTTGCTTATAGATCAGCTGTCCGTTGATCTGTTTACCGACCTTGGCAATTTGCTTGCAGAATTTTCGTCACAGATCGTCTGCGCACGTTTGCAAGCAAGTTACCAAGCTCGGAGCACCACAGTCATGCTTGGAAGGTGGACGTAGACAAAATTTGATGCATCGAAGTTTTCATTTCGGAAATAAAGTCCAGTGGATGAGAGCGAATCGCATGTCACATAAGCGGTTAGAAGCACTTCGATATTTGAGTCAAAATATTACTCCAGCTGCCCCAAAGAACTTCACTAATCCTTCGATAATGGTGGACAGAAAATTTCCATCGATTTAAAACCACCAAGGAAACTGGGTTGATTGCAGGACTGGTGACAGTGTGTCCGGTGCATGCGCATGGATACCAGTTAGCAAGCGTACACAGTTCGTAGTCATTGACTATCAGCATAGTGTTCTGGGGTTGCTTGACCACTAAGAAGAGTGAATCGGACGGGACATTACTTCAGTTGATCTATTCTTCTGGCATTTGTGAGCGGACGTTAACAAATCACAAAGATTCATTGGAGTATATTGTGACTGGCGGTGTTATAGGAGGACTGCAGGCGTGTTTTGTAAAAGCTCCCGATTTCAGCGATGACTTATGTCTGTCGAGATTAATTAGCAAGGAGTTCACACCGGTCAGCATATAACAGTGACTAAACAACAACGTTTCAGTGGTACTAGCGCCCCTCATGGAAGTTTGATTTCAACAGTAAGGAACAAAACGCTAGGCGCAACCAGTGTTTGTATTTTGACGGTGATCTCATGTTCCTACGCAGTATCCTATGGAAAATCGTCGGAAGACGACATATTGATGGAATATTTCAGGTGAACTGTAATTTGCAATATGGGGGCATTTCAAGTGGGTCTTGAAGTTCTTTAAGGGTACTGCTACAAAGGAAGTCAAAAGCCGCAGCCTGCACCGATGCACACACGGGAAGCCCGATGGCCCGGATGGGGATCGAACCCACGACATTCGCGTTATTAGCACGACGCTCTAACCAACTGAGCTACCGGGCCACGGGAGACCGGTTGGCGGTGATGACAGTCCATGACAGCGTGATTCTGTGAACCATACAGGCGCGCACACCAAGCAACGTTCGTCTAAATGCGGTGTATGCATTGAAGCTAGACAGATTTGCCGGTAAACAAAACGGACGGAGATCTAGCATGGCATAAGCTCGTTAAAAAACAATTTGGCATATCTGCATCACAACTTTACGCGTACCAAACCACTCGCTAGCCCAGCTGGTGGACAGAAAATTTCCATCGATTTAAAACCACCAAGGAAACTGGGTTGATTGCAGGACTGGTGACAGTGTGTCCGGTGCATGCGCATGGATACCAGTTAGCAAGCGTACACAGTTCGTAGTCATTGACTATCAGCATAGTGTTCTGGGGTTGCTTGACCACTAAGAAGAGTGAATCGGACGGGACATTACTTCAGTTGATCTATTCTTCTGGCATTTGTGAGCGGACGTTAACAAATCACAAAGATTCATTGGAGTATATTGTGACTGGCGGTGTTATAGGAGGACTGCAGGCGTGTTTTGTAAAGCTCCCGATTTCAGCGATGACTTATGTCTGTCGAGATTAATTAGCAAGGAGTTCACACCGGTCAGCATATAACAGTGACTAAACAACAACGTTTCAGTGGTACTAGCGCCCCTCATGGAAGTTTGATTTCAACAGTAAGGAACAAAACTAGGCGCAACCAGTGTTTGTATTTTGACGGTGATCTCATGTTCCTACGCAGTATCCTATGGAAAATCGTCGGAAGACGACATATTGATGGAATATTTCAGGTGAACTGTAATTTGCAATATGGGGGCATTTCAAGTGGGTCTTGAAGTTCTTTAAGGAAGTCAAAAGCCGCAGCCTGCACCGATGCACACACGGGAAGCCCGATGGCCCGGATGGGGATCGAACCCACGACATTCGCGTTATTAGCACGACGCTCTAACCAATCTGTTGTATCTGACTGCTGACCCTGCTTCAGTGCTTGGTGCCGGAAAAAAGATTCACCGAAGGAAACACAACAGCTTTATTCCAAACGAGCGAGTGCAAGAGCATGAGTGCGTGCGAGTGCGAACATACAACGGCCTAAAGCTATGCTATTAGAGGGACACTCTCTGACCTTGGTCCAACGCTCTGTCGCGCTATCTGGCTTCGGTACAAGGCTTTCAAGCCGTGCATTTTGCGGAGGCGTTGCCTGAGGTCGATTAACATTGACTCTTACTGTCTAGATTCGATCCAAGGCTGTACGGCGCTACATATTTAGAGAGAGTGTCTGTCTGGTCAGCATCTAGCGGATTAAGAGTCTGGAATGATGTGAAAGGAAATGAATAATTCATTTGCCTCGATCTTGCAACATACGTCGCTCTGCTTGTTAACTCGTTAGTAATATCTGATGTGAGAACATTGTATTTGAAGAGGAAGAAAAAAGAGAGTTGCACGAATCAGCAATCGCTGCAAGCAGTTCCACGCTCTTGTGTCTTTGACCAGCATCATTCTGTACAGTCTAAACTCAGGAATTTCATATAAGGATTTGAAGCTTTTGTTTAATTGAAATGTTTTCGCGAGGTTTACGGACATGGTCAATCAGGTGACGACCCCTTGTAGAATTATAAGTCTGAGAGACTATGCGGCGACCCTAACAGGTTACAAAGCGCCACGATCAACCAACAACTGTTTGAATCTGGTTCAAAGCCTGCCGACCAATCATCCCAGCATGTAAGAGTGCACAATTGGAAGTTAACGCAAGACACGGTCATCCGGTCAACATTTTTCATTTGCTTTAGTCAGCAAGCCAAAGAGATAAGCCGGGTAGTGCAATAAGACAAGGGCCGCGCGACGCAAGTTTACAAAAAAAACAATCAGGGGCCTATTAAATCACAATCAGACACATTCGATCAGCCAAAGCAGGGTTCGGAGCGGCGTCCAGGAAGATTATTTGTACTCTGATGAAAGCTTAATAAAATAAGAGTTCGCAGAAGCGAACCGAAGCTTTTTCTTGATTGATTTATGTAGTCAAACAACAGTAACAAACCTGGGGCCAAGCAGTGAGACATAAACTACCTGTAAGAAGTAAAACTCTATTCAAGTCATCATAAAAACTGTCAGCTGGATACAGAAAAGCTGACTCACAACTAGCTTGGATAAGACATTTACGATGAATGTAAAGGAGAGTAGTATTTAAAATGCGGATTAGCCAACCCAGAAAGCAGCACCATGAATAGTCAATTACGACGGTGATACATTCTGTCGGAAATAAGCTATTCATCCACTCATAAACCTTATCAGGCGTCCAAGACACAAGAAGAAATCCTCCTGCAACTGCATCCCATAAATTCCATAAAGATTTGTCTTGTCATGGCTGAATGTTAAAAGCATACAGAAGATCTAAGGCACTGATGGATTTGGGCGAACTTACGACAGCAAATACTATGAACTGGTCTTCGTGATAGAAAGCGCTGGAGCATTCGAGGATATTTTGTGTTTTTTCGCAATAAGAAACTTGAAATGTAAAATAAGCGAGAAAATGTTGGACAACATCCCTCACTGGCTAACACGAGTATCCTCATTAAGAACCAAAATTATAGATCAAGTTAGTAGGCACTAAGTTGTGCATCAATTAACTTAGAGGAAAAAATTAGAATACAAAACTCACTTACACAATCATTCACACATTGAAACTACCAGGAGATGTGGCCCGTGAAGTGCAAAACCCAAACGCTAAGACACTCGCAGCCACCAAACGACGCTCCCGGTTACTCGTCTTCCGTCCTCCGATAGATGTGACAGCGCAACTGCTGCAACACAACCTCAAGCGGAGACAAAGTGGGTTGAGAGTAATATCGATTCCAACGTTTCTGGCCTTCACATTCGTCGAAGAGTCTCAACCAATCAGGTTACTGAAAAATATGGACAGCTAAAAAGGTATAACAAATCCCATGAAGGAAACAGACGTGAGTTGTGGAAGAAACAGGGAAACATGGAAGAAACCGTCGTATAAACAGATCGAGCAAAAGAGAAGTGCTAATGAGAAAAAGAACCGATTGAAAATATGCACACATAAAGGAAAAAAACACTGAAAAACTACGAGCAATTACCAAAAATAATACACAAAATATTGAAACGAAGACCATATGAAAAGGTTCGAATAAACATCAGAAAAGAACACAAAGCGAAGAAATCATGCACGGAAAGGAATTGCGAAGAAAAATCAGCAAAAACGAAAAAACAGCGTGAAATATAAAGACACATATTGGAAAAGACACGCCAAAATACGGTGCCAAAACATATCACATAAAAAAACGAATACGCAAACGGAAAATGGCGGAGACAATGCAAAAAAATCCAGCTGAAAAGATTAAAAACATCGCGGAAATCACGGAAAACCAATGAAAGGAAAGAAAGAAGGAAATGAAAAAAATCCAAAAATATGCAACAAATTGCAAACCAAGACAAAATACACACGCAAAAAAGGACAACAAGCGCCAGAAGTGAAGAGACGCAGAGGCATAGCGCTCATCTCACAATGCTCGCACTACCCCCAGTCGTCACGTTCCAGTTCCCAGTAGATACGGCGCTGATGCGAATAGCCCCGCCAGTTGCGTTGTGAATGCGCATTTCATGCGTGTTTGCATTCGAACTCCTTTTCCCATATGGTCCGCAAACCGTGGATGCGCCCAACTGCTCGTCTGAGTGCGTCCAGTCGTGGTGATGAGTTGATTCAAATTGTGCCCAATTGTGTATTTTCCGTGTGTTGTGATGTTGCAGCGTGTCTGTGCTCATAGCGAATGTGGTTGTGTGGCGTTTGTGTCGCGTGATGCGTGCTGCGCCTGACGTTTGGTCGCTGAAATGACGTGATGTGAGTAGTACACGTGGCAGTATCATGTTTGTGTTCCAAGGGATGTTTTGCTTGTAAGGATGAGGGCACTGTGTGCAAATGACGTTCGGTGTTGTTTGATGTGTGTTTTGTTTGTTACTTGTCCATAGTTGATAGTTATTGTTTTGTGGTGTTGATAATATGATGTTTCTGATGCAAATGAGTGTTCTGCGTTCGAGTCGATTGTTTTGAGCCGGTCCCACTGGCCATTGTTTGTAGGTTTGACTTTGCGCAGTGGCGGTACCGTAGCCAATGAAGTTTATCTGAGGCGCGGTTATTGCTAGTTGAAAACTACTCCCAATGCCCCGCACTGACGACGTGAAATACCGTCGGCAGATGCAATTTTTCCAGGCCGTCCGCGGCCGAGATCGCACAACAGAATGTCACTGGTGTTCCGATTCGTCCGGCCCAGCTCGCATCCTCCCGTTTCCGCACCTTGCACCCTCCTCACACACACGCTGACTACTCGGCTATTGGCTCATGGAAATACGCTCGGGTTAGTATGTGTTGTTGCAATCCTCCCGAACCGAACTTAAATCCTCGGTTGTCGGAAAATTGAGGTCTTTCAGCCGCTCGGATTTGTACACAAGGCCATACATGCGAAATCCATGATCCGCTCACAAACATACACTGTAAGCCATCACACCAATCGCAACGAGTATAGTGAGAAGAGAGCACCGAGAGCGCAGAACACACCTCTGTTTGAACTCCACATCGATGGACACTGAACACCACTACCACTCGTATCGACCATAGGCATTTTCAATACTATTGGTAGGATGAGTGAGCCGCAATGAAAATCGCGTGGCAGAAAAGCCCTCGTAGTTCTACTCCGGTTGTAGGTGCAGCAGAACAAACTGCGGACAAGATCACCATATGTGTTCCCATGAAACCCTTGTACGTGAGTAGAGGTCTAGCGTAAGCACGTTGTGATGGACAGACATCTGGGTCCGACAGGTTGGAGTAGGAAATAGCAGGTTGGTTGATGTTAGCAAAATTCTAAGATCGATAGTGCTCACGAGTAGTTCGCAGGTAATGACGGGCAGTTCCCGGATAACGCCAACTGCCCAGTTAACCTGCACTTTAACCATCACTATAGCCATGGAGTTCATGATAGTCTTCACCATACAGATACGCCCAATCTCAATGTGACAGCAACCCCGAGTGTGCAACATATGGCATACATGCTTCCTCGTCCGGTAACGTTCAATAGGTGTAGACCTGGAAGACGAAATTCACAATTTCTAGGCAACCGATACCGTTGTCCACGGATCTATAGAGGAGCATAGATTCACCGTCTTTTGTTGGAAGTGTCCAAGGTTCCTACACTGAAGCGGCATGACCACGAGGTGGCCGTTGCAATCGGTTTCCTAGTATGCTGGCCAAACCTAGATGAAGGCATTAAATGGTGCCTACTACACGCGTTTTACGACAAGTCTGAAAACACTGGAAAATCATTGTGATTCCGGACAAGGCTCTAGCTCCAATAGCGCCGAACCGGAAGACCGATCGAAGTTGGGACAACTCCTGGGCCTAACTTTAGCCCCAAAACGCACGAGGACAAACGGAGCATGGTCGACCGTGTGCTGTATGTAACTCCGTCCTAAATCACACACACACACACACACACACACACACACACACACACACACACACACACACACACACACACACACACACACACACACACACACACACACACACACACACACACACACACACACACACACACACACACACACACACACACACACACACACACACACACACACACACACACACACACACACACACACACACACACACACACACACACACACACACACACACACACACACACACACACACACACACACACACACACACACGAGTATAGTGAGAAGAGAGCACCGAGAGCGCAGAACACACCTCTGTTTGAACTCCACATCGATGGACACTGAACACCACTACCACTCGTATCGACCATAGGCATTTTCAATACTATTGGTAGGATGAGTGAGCCGCAATGAAAATCGCGTGGCAGAAAAGCCCTCGTAGTTCTACTCCGGTTGTAGGTGCAGCAGAACAAACTGCGGACAAGATCACCATATGTGTTCCCATGAAACCCTTGTACGTGAGTAGAGGTCTAGCGTAAGCACGTTGTGATGGACAGACATCTGGGTCCGACAGGTTGGAGTAGGAAATAGCAGGTTGGTTGATGTTAGCAAAATTCTGCAAAGTTCTAAGTTTGACTATGTTTGTTTGGCTACGTTTATTTCCGTTCTTTATCACAGGTTTACAAATGTTTTTGGGCTTTTTCGGTCTTCGGAACAATCAATCATCAGGCCCTGTTCAGTATTGGATGCATTTTTGTTCTCTACTGAGCGTAAGGTTTTCCCGAATTTATTTTGAAATGAATTTCATTACGCCATATATTATTGTCTTTTAAATTTTTTTTACTTTCATGCAGACCTGTTACACTTGTTGATAGATCACTAATAAAAGTACATCCGGGATATACGTTTATAGGTTGATTCAAATGGATAACTGGCTTGCAATATCGGATTATGTCCAAGCGGCATGACCACGAGGTGGCCGTTGCAATCGGTTTCCTAAATGGCATGTGTGCTAGATTACCCGGTGAAATAGCACTAAAGTCTGGCAATGCGGTTAAAATTTTAGACAGCTTCATTATTCAATGGAAAACTGATTACTTTTGCACAGGTTGTTTGGATTGCACGAACTAAGCAGTCCTCAAGTCGAGTGAATTAAAAGACAACCATTCAACTTGAAAGCAAAGATAGTTATTAGTTCAGCAAGTACCGATGAGGTGATGTTGAATTCCTGAAATTCTCAATAATCGCCCTTCAACTATGATTTGATCTCGGCTTATGCTCCTAAAAGTTGTCGTAGTACAAGTATAGGTGTTCACTCTATATTAACAATTAAAAAACCATAGGTTGCGACGGAAATGTTGCCCGGTCTCATTTGCGCTAAAGTGTGCGAATCTGTACGGAAGCCGCCTATGTTATTTCGACTTCTCAGGTCCTCTATAGACACTGTATAGATGTAACACAGTGCTCATAAGGTTACTGAAAGCTCTTTGACAGCCCACGACAGGTATCGCCCTTCTTGGGATTCAGCAGGTAGGCGCGGTTCCCAAGTTTCCCTCAACTTTGTGTTCCACTTGAACCCAAATTGCACGAAATCTACACACCAATCTGGTTTTCACGACAGACCCATCTGAATCCTTCGTTTATGATTTTCTTTCTTAATGCGAAAAGCATGCGGACAAATCCAATGCGTGATCTCCCAGTCACCGGCTACTCGGTCACCCCGTATCCGACTGGCATTTGTGAACGGACGCATAGGGATGGCGCTCGTCTCACAATGCTCGCACTACCCCCAGTCGTCACGTTCCAGTTCCCAGTAGATACGGCGCTGATGCGAATAGCCCCGCCAGTTGCGTTGTGAATGCGCATTTCATGCGTGTTTGCATTCGAACTCCTTTTCCCATATGGTCCGCAAACCGTGGATGCGCCCAACTGCTCGTCTGAGTGCGTCCAGTCGTGGTGATGAGTTGATTCAAATTGTGCCCAATTGTGTATTTTCCGTGTGTTGTGATGTTGCAGCGTGTCTGTGCTCATAGCGAATGTGGTTGTGTGGCGTTTGTGTCGCGTGATGCGTGCTGCGCCTGACGTGTGATGCGTGATGCGTGCTGCGCCTGACGTTTGGTCGCTGAAATGACGTGATGTGAGTAGTACACGTGGCAGTATCATGTTTGTGTTCCAAGGGATGTTTTGCTTGTAAGGATGAGGGCACTGTGTGCAAATGACGTTCGGTGTTGTTTGATGTGTGTTTTGTTTGTTACTTGTCCATAGTTGATAGTTATTGTTTTGTGGTGTTGATAATATGATGTTTCTGATGCAAATGAGTGTTCTGCGTTCGAGTCGATTGTTTTGAGCCGGTCCCACTGGCCATTGTTTGTAGGTTTGACTTTGCGCAGTGGCGGTACCGTAGCCAATGAAGTTTATCTGAGGCGCGGTTATTGCTAGTTGAAAACTACTCCCAATGCCCCGCACTGACGACGTGAAATACCGTCGGCAGATGCAATTTTTCCAGGCCGTCCGCGGCCGAGATCGCACAACAGAATGTCACTGGTGTTCCGATTCGTCCGGCCCAGCTCGCATCCTCCCGTTTCCGCACCTTGCACCCTCCTCACACACACGCTGACTACTCGGCTATTGGCTCATGGAAATACGCTCGGGTTAGTATGTGTTGTTGCAATCCTCCCGAACCGAACTTAAATCCTCGGTTGTCGGAAAATTGAGGTCTTTCAGCCGCTCGGATTTGTACACAAGGCCATACATGCGAAATCCATGATCCGCTCACAAACATACACTGTAAGCCATCACACCAATCGCAACGAGTATAGTGAGAAGAGAGCACCGAGAGCGCAGAACACACCTCTGTTTGAACTCCACATCGATGGACACTGAACACCACTACCACTCGTATCGACCATAGGCATTTTCAATACTATTGGTAGGATGAGTGAGCCGCAATGAAAATCGCGTGGCAGAAAAGCCCTCGTAGTTCTACTCCGGTTGTAGGTGCAGCAGAACAAACTGCGGACAAGATCACCATATGTGTTCCCATGAAACCCTTGTACGTGAGTAGAGGTCTAGCGTAAGCACGTTGTGATGGACAGACATCTGGGTCCGACAGGTTGGAGTAGGAAATAGCAGGTTGGTTGATGTTAGCAAAATTCTAAGATCGATAGTGCTCACGAGTAGTTCGCAGGTAATGACGGGCAGTTCCCGGATAACGCCAACTGCCCAGTTAACCTGCACTTTAACCATCACTATAGCCATGGAGTTCATGATAGTCTTCACCATACAGATACGCCCAATCTCAATGTGACAGCAACCCCGAGTGTGCAACATATGGCATACATGCTTCCTCGTCCGGTAACGTTCAATAGGTGTAGACCTGGAAGACGAAATTCACAATTTCTAGGCAACCGATACCGTTGTCCACGGATCTATAGAGGAGCATAGATTCACCGTCTTTTGTTGGAAGTGTCCAAGGTTCCTACACTGAAGCGGCATGACCACGAGGTGGCCGTTGCAATCGGTTTCCTAGTATGCTGGCCAAACCTAGATGAAGGCATTAAATGGTGCCTACTACACGCGTTTTACGACAAGTCTGAAAACACTGGAAAATCATTGTGATTCCGGACAAGGCTCTAGCTCCAATAGCGCCGAACCGGAAGACCGATCGAAGTTGGGACAACTCCTGGGCCTAACTTTAGCCCCAAAACGCACGAGGACAAACGGAGCATGGTCGACCGTGTGCTGTATGTAACTCCGTCCTAAATC
>CM030369.1:208340558-208472817 GCA_003604175.2 Clonorchis sinensis
TTTCGGAAAGGTGGTGCCCTAAGGGCGGGACGTTCCACAGTAGCCGTTCAGGTGTTGGACAACTCAGATGACCGACTGATGTTTCGGATGCGCTCTTATGTTGCGTGCCAGGGTTCTTAACAGAGATCATGGTTAATTGTCTTTTCATCGATACACGGATAATCCCAATTCAAGTGAGTGGCGGAGCTGAATATGCATCTTTGGTGTGGTGTGGTAAGGATAGATATTACTAAATGCGAGTATAGCAAGGTATGCATGCTTCTGAGACCACTGACGTGTATCAAAGGTTAGAACGCATCCAGTAATTTGTGACTCGTCAGCGAATACTGGTTCTGTGTATTTCATCCTGTTAGCTAACGTTAGCCCATACTGAAAGGTCAATAAACACTATGCACTTGTTTTACCTTTCTTGAGGATGCTCATGAACGTATATCTCACGAATTCCGATGACGACTTGGATCTGCAGTCCTTCAGGCTGAACAGTGGCTGGTCATCCGAGTCTCCTAAATTAGCGAGATGCGCTTCACTGATGATCCCCATTAACGAACACCTGAACCGTACGCCCGAACTTTTCAGCACATGTTGATCCGCAGAGTGGAGCCGAAAACCGTTATTGCTGAATATTCGGATGATCTGAGATCTGGAGGGATGTACGTAACAAGTCATAGACTTGCAGCTTGAACACTCGTCTCTCACAAGATGCATTATTGTCCATTCGTATATTTCAACTGAATTACATGTGATTTTCTCACCATAAACACTTCTGAAATGCACCTAGCTCTACAAGATGAACTTCAACTGGTGGGGTGATTCAGTGAGCCTTTCACTGTTTACAGCAAACGCAGATCCCTTCACTCCTGTTTGCTACTCCGGCAATATATTTTTGACTCAATTCAATTTATCGGATATAAACCGTGTACCATAGCCACATTGGTTCCAGCTGCTACAGTTTCGATCACCGGAAAACGGGAGTGTGGGACNTCAAATCAGTGTTAATCGCAAGACACTCAGGCAGGATTCTACACGGTAATTTCAACTGGTCCCATTGTCATAAGTCATTCGTTCAGCTTTTCGTGCTACGCGACTTAAAGCGTCATCCGTCGTCTTTGGCTCTATTGGTCTACTTGCGTGCATTCATCCTCATTAGACCTGTATGCTCACCCAGCGGAATCCGCGAGAGACTACTGCATTATGTTGGAATCTTTGAACGGTGATCTCAAAAACAGTGGAACACCGAGTACTTTAATCCGTCATGTTCGAACTTGGCACTAGGAACTCTAATAGCCATCGTTTACATCAAGTCTGTCCGAAACTGTGTCACCGTCCCACACGTGTATGCAGTCTGAACGTTTCCCAGGACAGTTCCGCAATCACTTATCCAGTGGGTCCAATTTTAGTGCGCATTACATCCAACTTACCTCCTTCTTGAATCACCCTTCCTACCAACATCCTTTTTAATTACGCATTTATGAAAACTGCTGAAAACTTGTAACCGTGTACTGGGAGCTCAACCCCAACGGGGTGCCTTGACCCATTCTTTAAAATCATAAAAACTATTCGCAAAGGCGGGATAAGGAGCCGAAAGTGCTGCCGTTGAGTGTGAGGACTTCGCAACCGAGCATCAGCCGAGTGATTTTACCACATTCCCGCTGACGAGCGCGAGTCAGGTCGTTTCGCTCTGACTTCCGGAACTGAAAGTGCTTTAAATGGTCATCGATCTACCACTAAGTACTGATTATACGGCTGTACCCAACTCTAGTTGATGAACTGGCTGTTCATCAGACGACAAATGATCTGTTCACCGAGCTTGGCAATTGGCTTCCATCCAATAGTTTCCATAAAAAACCCACCGTACCAGTCGGTGACCAGTGGGTTTCCTGGGTTAGACAGCGTCAAGCCGCCTACAGTTCTGAATTCTTGTCGGAGGTACAAACATGGACAATAAAAATGAGTTGACATTTTCTCGTGGAGTCTCGTCACTTCCTACTAACAAGTTGACAGAAACTCGACTTTCCTCGTGATTTTATGGGCTTATCGAAACTTGAAGTTGATTCACCTGTATCCAGCCTGCACGATTCACCGTTCGAATGTACGATTAAAATACGGCTTTCGTTCACCAGTGACTTGATCATGTTGCCGAGATCTCCGCTTAAACACTTGGTTGCGGACTTTTAAGTTTATCACATAAACAGGATAACTGAAAGCGTCCATTCGTGACCCGGAGCATCGCTATCGACAAGTTGGTCATTTATTTTGTGAAGAAACTTGAAGTGGATCACTTGCCCTAGTATACGCCTAACTATTAGTTTGGAATGAGAGTTCGTCCCTTTTGAATATGTACGTTTGGGAGCGAATATCGTAGTTGGAAAGGCCACGCAGCGATATCGTGTGGGTTGTGGCTTGTGTCAATATACTGAACAGCCTGTTGTTCAAACGCTGGGTGACGGCACTGGAGGTATCAGTTGCTAACACGACAAACCTTGACAGATCCGGTCGACCTGAATGTGTGTACGGTCCGTAAACCGGCCGGCTCTGAGGCCACAAGCTTGACCCCAGTGAGAGTTTCGGGAAGTTCCGTCGAGGATGCCATAGTATGTGGAAGGCAGCAAATTCTTATTATTGACATTCTTATCAAAACCGCATGCGAACGATATCTAAGAATATAGAAGTCACGTCGTATCTCAACCAAGAATTCATTTTTGGTTTCGATAGAGGGGGGATTCACTGACATTTTGACCTGTAGAGACGCCAAGGGAAGAGAACTCTTTGGTCTCATTGCGAGGGGCTAGATTTAAAACCAAATCACGATCAGCGGGAGTGCTATTGTCAACTCATCGGAGTGATCTTTCTCGGAGGAGCTTCACTTCAGAGAGAGAAGAAGCAGACGATCTGAAGCACATTCGTACTAACTCCTTTGCGTCACACAGAACAAATCCTTTCGTATTATCAACCTTGCCACGAGCTCGCTATGGGTGATCCTTAACGAAACCACTATCCGCAAAAACATTAACCTCACCACGTCAATCGCTTGATTCTTCCTGAGATCAAAGTACCAAGAGATCTTTCGACGGATACATTTATTGATATCAAATAGTTGGAGTGCGTCCTCGCAAGAGATAGGGCGGCCTCTGTTGGATCTGAAGCACAATGGTATCTAAATAATCGAACATACCGTGTCTTCCTTCGTAGTGCCCCTCGGTTTTCTGCTTTTCGCGGGTCCAGTTCCAGACGGTGTCTGCTGCGCCGCTTCTAGAAGATTGATAAGAGTCGAATAAGACGTTTCGTTCCGTACCTGAGTCACCGCTTCGGCATTTAACTGAAAGTCTTTTCTTCTTCGGAGAGGATACACGGGAACTTGGACGGGCACCCGTTGATTGGGGAGTTCTTGTACGCCTTTTTCGAGCTGGACCTGCCTTGGCTGGCGTGGCCGTTAGTTTTCGTCTATCTTCTGTTGGTTCAAGGCGATGAAGACAAGCCAAAGGATATAATTACCCGAGCCAACCGGACCCACGGTTTCTGGGGCCGTGCTTGGAGGAATTCCCGTCTCTTCTTTCACACACTTCCCTTTAACCCGACCAGCAGTAGGTTGTGTGCATGGTGACACTGAAACAGTTGGGTTTGCTGAAAGTGAGGTATGAAAAAAGTAGTCACCTGAGATGGAGCCACGACGCCGCAAGGCTTTCCGTTGGGCTGATGAAGTTCTCTGAAGTATTATTTTACTATCCGATTGTGGGGTCTTTATGCGCCTTCGTGGAACCAGCGGCACTGCACTCAGAAGTTTCTGGGCATCATCATACTGTACCGAATGAGCAGAACCAGTGGCGATTATCCTTGTATCATGTGGAGCACCATATATAGAGGGTGCTGGATCTGAAGGCGATTATTAGCATGTTTGGTTAAATTGTACCTAGAATGGAATTTCCACCCGGAAACGAGAGCTCAGGTTTTTCGGACGAGTTTCCATTGCATATTGCGGGTGAGATTCCAGTGTGCACAGTGTTTGAGAGGCGTTTAATCGGCGTTGTGACTGGAGATTTTTGTGTCTCTGCATACTGTAGGCAAGTCAAGATATCGCCAACATTTGAAGCATTAAGCGTATGTGTCCCATCTGAATCGATATGGTAGCGGAACATTTCTAACCTACCTAACAGATCTCGACGTCTAACAGTCGATTTGCGCTTTCCAAGTGTGGGGTCCCCTGTAGTTGAATGAACGATTCTCGAACGACTGTGTTGGACGACTGGTGTTGTCTCTAGTGCAGGTGTTGATTGTTCACAATGTTGTAAATGATCATCCGCGGTTCTAGCATCAATGCAGCCAAGTTGGATTTCGTCTGCATTTTTGCAAGCAAGTTCAGCAATGTCGATGACTTGATTGAGCCTCTCAGTCACATGAGGACTCTTCGCTGAGCGAGTTGGGGGAGTCTTCAAGTGCGCATGTTGACTTTTATCAACCATGGATTCTACCTTGCAGGCAGCATCTTATACAACAATCAGAGTATCTAAACTGACTTACTTGAGGAATTCTGCCGCCTAGTTGAAGGTCGTCGAACTTCACTACAATGGATAGATGAGCCTTGTGAACCAGGTGTTGTTAACCGTGATTGTCGAGTTACGCGTCCTGAACTATTCGCAGTTGTCGGTTGAGACTGCGTAAGACCCACGACTTCTGCCGCGTCCGATTCACCAATTTGAACCAACTGAACTTGGTCTACTGTGACATCTGTGCACAGCAGAAATACAGTAAAATGCGAATAACCCGAGTAACTGATCTTAAACATCCGGTTTTTCGATAAATTCGGTAAACTCCCAAACAGTATACGGACTCCCTCGGGATACAATCCTCAACAAAATGATGCATCTAAACCTTCAATGACCTCAACGTTCAATTCGGAGCCGCATAACATTATAATTGGCATCCTATTGCAATCAGATAGAATCACGTTGACACAAAGTGGTGCGATCACGTGTGCTGACAGCTTCACCAAAAATAGGTGCGTCCATGTATGCACACCACGATGATCATCGAGCAAACAAAACAATTAAAACCATGGCCAACTACAGTAGACCACGTGTGTGCGATCCATATAACGTTCGCTTCTCAATTGCGTTTGGACTTTTCGTAGTTATAAAAATGCCGTTCTGTGACTGCCTCGTGTAGACGAAAGCTACTAGCTAGGAGGGATCCCGGACATGATCAAGGAGAGGTGCGGACTGCCAGCCCGACCTTCTGGAAACCATGATTCGTTGTCCTCCCTTGATTTGACAATTATAGATCAACTTTCCTACTGCGATCTCGATTTCTGGCTGTGTTTGAACGTCTTTACATAGACTGTGCTAATCTGAACAAAAGTGTGAAAACTATGGAGTACATCCAGGTAGTAAGGGCAGTATAATGCATAAAGAAACTCCCAAACTCCTTTTTGTCGACATCTGAACATGGGTCTCAACCCAAACCAGGAGTACGCTAACATGTCGGATCAGTAACTGCTTCTACACTCTCGGGTAACCGCTTCGTGCTAAGAATATTTTAACAGTAACTCGGCCGGATCATCCAGTTACCTGGATCTTTACTTCCATTGCCCAGCGATGAGTTCTCATCCGGCGGGAGTTCGTCAATACTTAGATGCAAACCTCTGGTTGGGGACACGGCAAGCGTTGTTCTTTTGGGTCTCGGTGTCTCAGCGCATTTCGCGTAACCCGTAACGGCGGTTTCCTGTGAAGCCTTTCCCGTCTGTGTTATTTGTGGTGAAAGATTGTCGAACAATTCATCTGGGAAAGTGAATTTGAAAAACGACACAAATACCTGGATTGAGGATAGGCGATTTGAGGGAAATACTATGTTTTATACAGTGTCTTCCATTAGGAGCCGAATCAGACTGGGGTATCTCCACATGTCCCTGTAGTGTATCCAGTGAACCTTTCGGAGAACTCAAATGGAGATACTCCACGGTAGTCGATTCTCTGGCAGCAACTTCCTCACTGTCTACTGCATTCGGAATGTCTCAAAGAAAGGAAATCACATCAAGTACCTTGGTCGCAAATATCGGATTTCTTTGAAAAAGTGGAGGCAGTCGTACCCACCTTCGTAGCGGTGACCGAACACGATGGACCATCGCAAGCCATGCTTAGGGGTGACCGGATGATCTCTACTTTACTCGTTTAGTATAACCGAAATTAAAATCCTACCTGGATTGTCCCTAATTGTGATTGCGGGTTCCTGAGTGCCAGTAGTCTCAACAACTATGTTCGGCTCAGACAACTGTCCACTTAGGGGCAGCACGCTCAGTTCCGTTATGTGTACTGTTGGCTCCAAATGCTTGACGTCAATGACACCCTTCAAGTTCGAAGAAACAACCTCGTATATCAAATGCGCTCCATCGGTTGGTGACTGCTTGGGTGTGTGCGTCAAAGCAGGATCTTGAAAAGACGACTGTAAAAACAGAAACAACGGAATACCTCACCTTTAACTCTCTTCTTCTTCGACATCAGCTGAGAGTTCTGGATCAACTTTTTAAGTTTTTTGGAGGATGGCTGAATGTTCTTTTTCAGCCCCGCTGCGACTTCATCCGATTCAAGGTTAACATTTTGTGTAGCTGTTGGGCTCAACAACTCCACAAAGTCTTCAAGTTCATAATTGTTAATGATGGTTTGCAGAACTTGTTCATCTGAGCTATCCTGGCTTTCGAGGGGTGCTGTTATTTTACCATGTCTACTATAAATCCACGTAATTAAGCTATGTGCATGGAGGTAATTTGCAACAAGATCCTACAGGAAATGTTGAACAAAAAACTGGCGTACTTTGGGGGAAAAGATAGGCGCTGCAATCTCACCAGATGCCCATTTATACAATGCTATCAGTCTAACCGCGTTAGTCGGGCATTTGAAGTAGGCCCTAGGCAAGCAGAATATTCGTCTAAACGGATGAATGACGTCAATTCAATCTCCAACCTGTAAATACCCTGTGCAAATTCACTGGTGCCAGCCACCGTAGTCATTTGCAGCAGCACGTCGATCAAGTAAATTGGCGTCCCCACTAAAGTGAGTTCGCACCACGACGCTTCGTTCGAAGATGGTGGAAAACTGGAAAAAGGATGGGTGTTTCAAACAAGAAACTATTAAACATACCCAGCCCAAAACCTACAGTCCATGAAAGCAGCCAATAAAGAAGCCAGCACAGCGAATTCTCGTGGATTGTATGGCTTAGTGGGTGCACAGTGGATTTCCAAAAAGAACCTACCTGACAGCGTTTCACATTTCTCGTGAAAAACGCAGAGAAAAACTTCTTCAGACTAATCAGTATTGATCTGGAAACATATGGTTATACTCGTTAAAGGAAACTTACTCGGCATTGTCCTTTTTCAGGTTGGTATGCATCCACCTGTGCAGATAAAAGGTTAGCAAAAATGATAGAAATCTACCACAGTCCGAGAAAAAGACCTACCCTGCGAATTGAACGGATACACTGGCGAATTAAGCCTCAAGTCACCAGGACTTTTCGCTGACTATTTCAGTGATCAAAACAATAATTATCTCGCCGATGGCTACTCTCGGGACATCTTCGCAGGTCGGAAGCGAATCATTTCGCGGTCATATTGAGAAAGTAGTCGAACTCCAGGCAAGTATGTCTCATTAATCTCGATTGTGACCGATGTGTCAACTGCGACAACGTATGGGAATTCGGAGAAGGACTGATAAATTAAGCCGTCAAAGCCATGAAAGCTATGTAAACTCCTTCGGGAAGTGGACTAAAGCTTCCTTAAGAAAAACGAAGTATTTATCGCTCAATCAAGTTCACAAAGTTCCACTCCGGGTCCAAAAATATTGGCAGTCACCCTTGAACACCCACATCCTTTCTATTAGGGTTAGCGTACAGGCTACTCATTTTCCCACCAACTGTTGCGAACTTAGAAGCCTACCTATCTACTCACCAGATTTTAGTAGTTAGCACACTGCCAAGATGGAGTATTCTTTCTCTAGTCGAATGCAGTGTGGCAAACACATGAATTCAATCTCACGATCAGTATGTGACCATGGTGTGGTTAACTTCCGGGCATTGTCCAGGACGGATCTATTTGCCCCCCTTTGGTCCACGCCAAGATTTACTACTAAATGCACCAGTATTCAAGCACGAGTCGAAGTAACGCGAGTGACGCAATGCTGATTGTGACCAAGCCGTCCTGCCTATCATTGGAATGCAAAAATATGGCGCGCAGTTCCTCATCAGCCTTCGACTTTAATGTTTACTTTGAAAGTCTTTGCAAGTGGGTTTTGTACCGCAATTTAAGAAAAGAAGAATCGGGCGCTGGGGAACTATGTTCCTTCTGCTACTCCAATGTTAAAATAATATGGATTACTGCGACCGATTAGTGGACAGCATAATGTAAAACGCATCCATTTGTTGGCGACTCCAGCCAACCTCAAATGTGGTTGGTGAACTTCAGGATAGTATATTAGTCATCTATGTCATCTTTCCTGATGGGAAAGGTACCTTGGGAATAGGCGTTTTGTCGACTATAAAATGTATCGAAGCAAAATGCTCCGGGCGGTCAGGGCTTTGAGCTAAAAAGCAAAAAAATTAGTCAAAAACATTCATTCTTCTGACCATCAAGTTCGCGATATGACAGTCGCAACTCGGACCTTGGGACCATTTGTTCCCTATGTACAAAACACATCACTTAACTCCCACTAATCACGAGCCACGCGACATCACCCTAGTCAGCTTTAACCCTATTTCAGTTGGACCACTAAACTGACAATGCAATTTCCGGCATTTGTGCTGTTAGGTTGTGAAAAGGATTGTCCTTCAGCCCGTAGTTCGTCTGGAGGACAGCACAAAAGTACGTGTTTAAACTGTCCTGAGCGGCTTCTGAGACGCGTGGGTCGCAAAGACTGAGATCGAATTTGGATAGGCGCAGTACCTGTGTTTAGGAAAGGAACGTGAGAACATCAGGTTATGGTTTAAGCCGGACCCTCAAATGCGACACCCACTGGGATGCGAAATCCGAACTTCGTGCAGAGACAGTTAAAAGGTTATCCCCAGGCCAACCCTCACAATCGGACTTAGTAGATTGCCTATAAGACTTCAGAAGGCTCTGTTATCCCAGTTGTCCCAATCGAAAGTTTGAATAATGACTTGTCAGCGGCGTGCAGGTACGCGTTTGCAACAAATGTTCTGAAACTCCACTTGAAGGAGAGCGGGATATCGTAGAGCATCATAAAGGGTCCGAACGGTGACCTAGAGTATTTAAACAATACACTGCAGGACAAAATCAGCAGAAAAACCAACAGGTAAAAACATATTTCTGGAAGCCCTTGGTTGTTTCCCCGGAAAGGTACTCACTACAGGTTATCTTTATACATAGCAGGCGTCCATAAACAAAACCGCATCTACTCTGGGTTGCGCTACACTCCGACCTGCATCCTCCTACTCTAAAATTTCACCATGTCGAAAAACAAAACCTGAGTAACTTTGTTCAAATGGCATTGTGTTCTATCCTGCGTGAATGGATAAGAAGTTACCAAAGCTTCATTGGATTTTGTTACATTGCTTACATTACTTCTGAAAATGGTGGATATTTACAAAGGCGTTGCACTTCAGAATCTAGTGGTAGATCTCCGAAAACTGAACCTCATCAATAAAAATGGAGTTTGGGTGAAATCGAGTAGTGCACATTCTGAGGAAAGCTCACCTTTCTGTATTATAAAATGCTTGTTTGTTTTTCGGGGCATGAATATATCGTTCCACCAGTTCCTCTAGAGTAGTGTGTGATGGATTCATCGCAGTGTTTTTGTTAGAATAGCTGTAGGTTGAAGAGGAAAAGTATCGAAATTAGCGGTATCACAAACATAGCTATTGTAACTCTGAAGCTGACCCGACAAAACCTCAAATGGAAGATAAAGGTTATGTGGGCTTAGCAGACAGTTCCGCAACCACTTCACTGTTCCGTTACCGCACGCGTCGTTTCAGAATACCAAACGGCACAATTAGACCGAGATAAGTAGAGATTCTGTCAAATAAACACCTCGTAAAATGGCTGCCACTGACCTACGGCTCATCGGAACGAAAATAAAAAATGACCGTTTCCACCAAGACAATATCCTTTCGTACCAGTTGTCAAACATTTACAAGCGATAAGCTGGTTCTAAATGCCATGGTACTCTAAAATGACCACAGGAGAATCGAAACGAGAAAGCTGTTAACTGGCGGAAACAATGAATCAAACAATGCAATCTATCAGCTATAAAACCATGTACCACGGGTACAATGGTTCTAGCTACTACAGCATCTGTCACCGCAAACTTGGAGAGCGTGGGGGACACAGCTAAGCATTGGTGGCGACGGCATGTTCGGTTAGTTCGGGATCTGGGTAGCTACGCACTGAACGCGATAGCCTTGAGGCACGAGCGGCACTGACTGCACGATTAGGTCATTTCTGCAGGAACTGAGTCTAGAGATCTTCATCTGGGGAGACGGCAGTTGTCGACCCGACTAAGTTTACTGGTTAATGTTTTCATACTTCGTCGCTAGCTCATAGGCTGCCCACCTCTCGGTCACTTCCACTCAGTTGTACGAAAAGGGCTCTGTGAAGCAGGAGGAGTGCATAGTACATGTCCTAATCAGTGTATGAAGCGTGAGTAGCTCACCCACTAATACAGTTCCTTTTTCCTACAACAGGCAGGGCGTACTATTGGACCCTACCAATGCTTCGGAAAGACACGACAACTTCCGTAACGTCATTTGCACACAGGGGCAACGATTCTGATCCATGGATCGGTATGGATCGAACTGCCGCAGTAATTTCTGCCCTTGACAGACAACCGGTCGTCGCGTCGGCGCCATAGGCGTCAAAGGTTAGAGAAAGCAGCGCTGGACTTCCTGATCTGAGAAGTAATCTTGTCTTTCATCAGTCCACCGGAAATTATACAACTGCCCAAGTGAGCAAATTTATCTACCACATCGACTGGATTGTCTGCAAGCATGAGGTTTGGGCTTGGTCGCACTTAGTCTTGTAGCAGCAATTTACACTTTGCAGGTAAGAAGCGCATGTCCACCCGTGCAGCAGAACTATTTGGGCTACTTAAAAGGATCTGCATTCCTGAAGAATCTGAATCAGAGAGAGCAGTTTTACCTGTATACTCAACGTCTGTGAAAGGATGTCCCGGGAGCAGCTCAAACCGAGGTTCCCGAAGCAGGCAGAGCAATTTCAGGTACCACATCAGGAACAAAGTTAGGAAAGACAAGAGAGTGCAGCGTTATCTTACACCACTGGACATGACAAACCCAGGGGCATGCAATGCCTCCACAAGAAATATGACGAGAGGTTTAGCTGGGTTCCAGGTGAAACTCTCGCAAAACCAAATTGGTTTGCAAATGAGTGTATTTGGAAGCACCTTTGATCGCTAGACACCACCAAAGTTTCTGACAATCGAAAGAGTCGAACACAGCTTTCAGATCCAGAAAAACGACCAAAGTGGGACATTTGAAGCAGTAGTGCTGATCAAGTACTTGTGGTTGAGGTATCCTAGGAGAAACCCAGCTTGATTCTTACGAATCTGTCTCTCCCGATAATCAATCAAACTACCCAAAACAATATCAGAGAGCACCTTAGATGCGACGGATCCAAGGTCGATGCCACGTTTTTCGCATGATTTTCTTGCGCCCTTTCCGTACACTGGGATGACAGTATGGGAGTTTCATTCCCCACTGTTATTCTATTTCCGTTCCAAATCTTCTGCAACACGGTCGTAAAATTGTTCACCAGGGGCTCCACCCTCTTTGAAGAGTGCGGGGCGCAGACGATTCGGGCCAGGTGCCTTGTCGCACTGAAGGATTGATACCTCACACTGGATTTCTTTTTTTGACGACGGGCTGGTGTTGATGTTCCATTCATGCCCACTGGGTTCTTCGAGGTTGTGCTGAAGGCCGGCTGAACTGTTATTTGAAATGTTCAGCCCATCAATCAAGACGATCACTTGTGAGTGAAATGCCGTTCCGTCTTCTTCGCTGACACGAACAGGGTGTTTGAAGCAGGCATTGCCGAAGTTCGTAGCTTGGAGACACGAAGAAATGGGATTACATCGGTAAGACGAGTTTGAAGAGGCATCAGACACTATAAAGTCCATCGTTGGACCAAAGACCCAACGCGTACCACAACTAGAGTGATGACTCCAAGTGACCAAATGAGACAGGATAGGGGTGGATTTGTACTTAGTATCCAAGCAGTCAGGGACTGATTATGCTTGACAATTTATGCCATTATAGTACACTGATAACAAATACTGAACAAGAGAAAGCCTGCACTAAATATATGGGAGAACGTTAAGATGGAATCTGAAATGCCGCGCACAAGGTAGCCTGTCGAGGGCGCGAACTTCGTAGAGCATCATGTTCAATTACCTTCAGCAAAAAAACGAATTCAGGTATTTCACTATATTTCTTAAACCAGCTTTAAAAGTTTCCGCATATGAAGCCTCGAAATTGACTTTATCAATAAAACTGACAGCAGAATCTATGGAAGCAAACGGAGGTCCACAAGTTTTTGTCCCGTCCAACTAGGTTTTACGCACCGGAGGCGGCGAGCTTTTTTGATTGCTGTTGTAAGGTTACTAGAAGTTGCTCGGTTGAAACTTATACAGTGAGCTGCGGTTGCTGCCAGCTGTCGTAATCCGCAACCCCAGGACTGGTCCCTGACCTCTTCTGCGGTGGTCCCGGATGAAGTTCATTCGGGCTCCGTCTTAGGGCCACTCATATTTCTGATATTCGTAAGCAAATTACCTGAATTGTGTTCAAGTGCTTGTGCGATGACCCGCTCGCCTTATGTGGATTTTGACGTCACAAAGAAGAGATCAGTGAGGTGTGCTCTCCTCTAAACAATGGAATTTATTTCCATATGTCGTTCAGTGCTTAGTGAAAATGAACATTTTGATCAGGAGGGACGTAAAATGAGAACCGAGGATCTTGTTCTCTTCAAGCGCTTCCTAATACTTCTCCGCGAATAATCGAACCAAAAAGCATTTCTCCCGTGCACTCCTCAGTGTCCATGTCAGACTGCTTCTTAAATAGGTAAACCATGTTTTCCGCTCGGCACATAGAGAAAATTCAGCCTCCATCGAAGATGTCTAACGAGTCGCCACAATGGCTGCATTCTACGATGCGCCAAACGACCTAAAATCCCTGATAGCCGTTTCGCGACCTCGTCTTACTTGCCTATCATCGCGTCAGGCGGAACATAATACGCCGTGCTCGGGCATGATTGGTAATTAATACTAATGATAATAATGTTTATTCCCAACTTGTGGGGACATGCCGTCAGGCATGATCATAAGGTTACAGTCAGAATAAAGTTATGACTGGTGGGACTGCGAGTACAGGGGGTTTTGGGTGGAAAAAGGGGACAGCTCCATAGGCGGTGAGCTGTATCCAATGTAAACGTGGTCGTCAATAAACTGGCAGAGTAGGGAAGCTCTTTTGTCGAAGAGAACATCGAGCAAGGTCAGATCGTTAGGATTTGAAGGTGGCGGACGAAAACAAAACGAGGGAGGGCAAAACAAGAGGCTTCTTGCCTGAAATATGACAAGAGAAATGTAAGCTGTGGAAAATCAGAAACCAGAACATCAGATCTGGTGAAGCAGCAAAGTTGGCATCGTCCAGCCGATCAAGTTGAAATGAAGCCAAAAACAACCGCTGAGGCCTCGCGGCCTTGGACTATTGGGCTCGTGGCCAGGGTCACAAAATGGAGGGACTAGCAGAGCGGGTAAATGGTAGCAGGGATCTCAAAAACATGGTATAAAGTTAAACTGTAGTGACTCACTGGTGTCGCTGTTGTGGAGGCGGGCATAATAGTTCCTTTGAAGAGAGAGATGGTGGCAACACACGAGCCGGGACGCGAACTGTATAGAAAATTATTGGATTTGGTGGAAAGCACAGTAACACAGAGATGATTAAATTTCAACCAACAGTTCAGCAGGTTGGAATGAATGTGTCATGGAGTCAGCTGGGATCATTTGGGGAGTTCGTCGTATTTGCAGTTAATGGAACGAGTGGGTGAGAGGGCACGGTTGAGAGAAGGAATGGAATAGTTGCGGGTGTGCTACTAAACTGGGTATGGCAGTGCCGTGCCATCATTGGCCTGACATGCTTCAGTTTTGGACAGTCCGTAACGGACGTCACATAAGGTGAGTGGGCTGGGTTATGCAGTTCTTTGAGCAGCGATATTCATTTTAGGCCGGCCGAGGAAACAAGGTGGAACGAAGCCGATATGGAAACGCAGGATTTTTGGCCCGTTTGGGGATCCTGTGGTTGTGGATCACAGGCCATGTGGAGTGGGTAACAGCCAACCAGGTCCTCCAAACCAGGCATTGCCGAAGTTCGAAGCTTGGGAAGATGAGGGGGTAGGATGAAATAAGTAAAGCATGGTGAGGTTGAAAAGACATTAAATGGGATAATGTGCATTAATATACATTGAAAGAAAAAGTTGACGTCTGCCGCGATTAGGGTGATGACAAGTGATTATATGGAACAGGTTATAGATTAATTTGTACTTAATAGACTAGCGACCAGGTGGTGGATTTGCTAACATACGATATTAAACTACAAGGGACCTAGTAAAGGCCGATATAAGCACGCAGAGTGGTGGTGTGGAAATCAGATGTATAAGGGCTAACGGGAGTGAAATTCCAAGATAACTGGTTAATCTGTTATTTATTACATGGGTTGGACAGTACCAGGAGAGAAAGCATGTGCAAGTGAAATAGTCACCAGTCCCCGAAGCACTGCTATCAGCTTTAATCTGTAAGTGGTGCATTGATGAAGACTTTCGTGTCTACCGCTGGGAGCGGCAGGTAGATGTGTTCTTTGTTTGGTTGACGAAATGGGCTTTGGTGCGTTGTAGCCTCTGTTCTGACGAAGGCAGATACAGCTATGCTCGTCGATGTAGGCCATGGGCATTGCGGAGTGTTTTACGGTTGACTGTAAAAATACATGGCGGGGACACAGTAAAGATATCTTTAAATCTAGAGCTCGTGGCTTCATCAGGCAGAAAATTTTCTCAATTAGTTTAATCGCTGTCCGAAAATACCATTCCCCGCTAGTTGTGAGATACAGTCCAAATAGCTTTTAGAGGACTATTTATGAGTTTTTCCACTTACTTCCTAAAGCTGAGAATTTCAAAGACAATATCACACCGTTCTTCTGCCTGTGCCTTTCAAATCAAACAAAGCCTATGAAATACAAGAAAAACCCTACCCGGGGAGCCAGAGGAAGACTTTTCTATCATGTGTATCAACTCGTGAATGTTTGACCTGTCATTCCACCTACCAGGACAAACCAAAAGACTGGGTAGCTTGAGACAGCTTTTGATAGAGCCAAACTAAGGCTGTAGAAGAGATATTTATGTAAAGATCTAAGAATTTTTCGAGGGACCACTTTAGATACTTCGGGATGGGGCCAGAAGTGTCCATCTGGAGTGCTCGATTCTGATTGGTCCAAATCCGACTGAATTGCGCACAATCTGTTTTGAGCCGTAGCCAGCTCACCATCTGTGGATTCACGTGACCAGTAAGTCACATGGTGGCGGATTGCAGGGAGTAGCTCCTGGAGACTCCATTGCCTCCCACTCGACAATATAGAAGAAACTCCACACACTCCCTCATGTTCCTAATAGATCATTTGACATGCAGCCTGCCTCAGTCATTTTGGACAGAAGTTCGTCTGATCTGTTTTTGAAACGTGGTTATGTACGCGCATGCACGTCATCCAGGAATATGTTCCACTCACTAACCACACTCGTTATCTGTGTGCTTAACTGATTCAGACGCAGTCTGCTAGACATCCACCAGTAGACACGCCACCGGTGGCACTACAGGTCAAAGGTTGCAATCTTCCACCGACTTCCACGTGTTACTGTTCCATCAGGTGTCAAAAGACCTTCCAGATCCTCATCAATTTTCCGCGCAAAATCCTCCAAGTATGGATTATGTTGCCTCTGCCTGCTGTAGGCGAGAGAGTGCAACCGTAGGATGCACTGCGTCATATGGATATGTACAAACGTCTTCGGGTTTACGTACCCCTCCATAAAGACCGACAAGAAAAACAGGGCTTGTTAAAGGCCGCGCAACGTGCCAATATGGGCCAGATTAAGGCGGCATAGTTGTTGTTCAGCTTCATTCCACCTACATTCATATGTAGATAGACAATGTCAGGTTGCGGTGGAAGAAAGTCGGCAAAACTCGATGAAGCCCGTTCGCTATACCTAAGTGGATGTATTCACCTGGGGGCACTTCTCTATTTGGACATGACCGGGATGTTCTCATTAGTGTCCGCGCATTTCGAGGCAGTTCCGGAAGCTTATGCTGCAGTGATACAAGTAAGCGAATCACGGTACTGAAAGGGACATTGGTCGAAATTATCCAGTCTCGGAAAATATCCGCCAAACTAGGCTGCGCGCCCTATTTTTGCTAATTCGAACAACCGGTCAAGAGAAGACAGGTGTCAGCGAAGAAGACGGAACGGCATTTCACTCACAAGTGATCGTCTTGATTGATGGGCTGAACATTTCAAATAACAGTTCAGCCGGCCTTCAGCACAACCTCGAAGAACCCAGTGGGCATGAATGGAACATCAACACCAGCCCGTCGTCAAAAAAAGAAATCCAGTGTGAGGTATCAATCCTTCAGTGCGACAAGGCACCTGGCCCGAATCGTCTGCGCCCCGCACTCTTCAAAGAGGGTGGAGCCCCTGGTGAACAATTTTACGACCGTGTTGCAGAAGATTTGGAACGGAAATAGAATAACAGTGGGGAATGAAACTCCCATACTGTCATCCCAGTGTACGGAAAGGGCGCAAGAAAATCATGCGAAAAACGTGGCATCGACCTTGGATCCGTCGCATCTAAGGTGCTCTCTGATATTGTTTTGGGTAGTTTGATTGATTATCGGGAGAGACAGATTCGTAAGAATCAAGCTGGGTTTCTCCTAGGATACCTCAACCACAAGTACTTGATCAGCACTACTGCTTCAAATGTCCCACTTTGGTCGTTTTTCTGGATCTGAAAGCTGTGTTCGACTCTTTCGATTGTCAGAAACTTTGGTGGTGTCTAGCGATCAAAGGTGCTTCCAAATACACTCATTTGCAAACCAATTTGGTTTTGCGAGAGTTTCACCTGGAACCCAGCTAAACCTCTCGTCATATTTCTTGTGGAGGCATTGCATGCCCCTGGGTTTGTCATGTCCAGTGGTGTAAGATAACGCTGCACTCTCTTGTCTTTCCTAACTTTGTTCCTGATGTGGTACCTGAAATTGCTCTGCCTGCTTCGGGAACCTCGGTTTGAGCTGCTCCCGGGACATCCTTTCACAGACGTTGAGTATACAGGTAAAACTGCTCTCTCTGATTCAGATTCTTCAGGAATGCAGATCCTTTTAAGTAGCCCAAATAGTTCTGCTGCACGGGTGGACATGCGCTTCTTACCTGCAAAGTGTAAATTGCTGCTACAAGACTAAGTGCGACCAAGCCCAAACCTCATGCTTGCAGACAATCCAGTCGATGTGGTAGATAAATTTGCTCACTTGGGCAGTTGTATAATTTCCGGTGGACTGATGAAAGACAAGATTACTTCTCAGATCAGGAAGTCCAGCGCTGCTTTCTCTAACCTTTGACGCCTATGGCGCCGACGCGACGACCGGTTGTCTGTCAAGGGCAGAAATTACTGCGGCAGTTCGATCCATACCGATCCATGGATCAGAATCGTTGCCCCTGTGTGCAAATGACGTTACGGAAGTTGTCGTGTCTTTCCGAAGCATTGGTAGGGTCCAATAGTACGCCCTGCCTGTTGTAGGAAAAAGGAACTGTATTAGTGGGTGAGCTACTCACGCTTCATACACTGATTAGGACATGTACTATGCACTTTTCCTGCTTCACAGAGCCCTTTTCGTACAACTGAGTGGAAGTGACCGAGAGGTGGGCAGCCTATGAGCTAGCGACGAAGTATGAAAACATTAACCAGTAAACTTAGTCGGGTCGACAACTGCCGTCTCCCCAGATGAAGATCTCTAGACTCAGTTCCTGCAGAAATGACCTAATCGTGCAGTCAGTGCCGCTCGTGCCTCAAGGCTATCGCGTTCAGTGCGTAGCTACCCAGATCCCGAACTAACCGAACATGCCGTCGCCACCAATGCTTAGCTGTGTCCCCCACGCTCTCCAAGTTTGCGGTGACAGATGCTGTAGTAGCTAGAACCATTGTACCCGTGGTACATGGTTTTATAGCTGATAGATTGCATTGTTTGATTCATTGTTTCCGCCAGTTAACAGCTTTCTCGTTTCGATTCTCCTGTGGTCATTTTAGAGTACCATGGCATTTAGAACCAGCTTATCGCTTGTAAATGTTTGACAACTGGTACGAAAGGATATTGTCTTGGTGGAAACGGTCATTTTTTATTTTCGTTCCGATGAGCCGTAGGTCAGTGGCAGCCATTTTACGAGGTGTTTATTTGACAGAATCTCTACTTATCTCGGTCTAATTGTGCCGTTTGGTATTCTGAAACGACGCGTGCGGTAACGGAACAGTGAAGTGGTTGCGGAACTGTCTGCTAAGCCCACATAACCTTTATCTTCCATTTGAGGTTTTGTCGGGTCAGCTTCAGAGTTACAATAGCTATGTTTGTGATACCGCTAATTTCGATACTTTTCCTCTTCAACCTACAGCTATTCTAACAAAAACACTGCGATGAATCCATCACACACTACTCTAGAGGAACTGGTGGAACGATATATTCATGCCCCGAAAAACAAACAAGCATTTTATAATACAGAAAGGTGAGCTTTCCTCAGAATGTGCACTACTCGATTTCACCCAAACTCCATTTTTATTGATGAGGTTCAGTTTTCGGAGATCTACCACTAGATTCTGAAGTGCAACGCCTTTGTAAATATCCACCATTTTCAGAAGTAATGTAAGCAATGTAACAAAATCCAATGAAGCTTTGGTAACTTCTTATCCATTCACGCAGGATAGAACACAATGCCATTTGAACAAAGTTACTCAGGTTTTGTTTTTCGACATGGTGAAATTTTAGAGTAGGAGGATGCAGGTCGGAGTGTAGCGCAACCCAGAGTAGATGCGGTTTTGTTTATGGACGCCTGCTATGTATAAAGATAACCTGTAGTGAGTACCTTTCCGGGGAAACAACCAAGGGCTTCCAGAAATATGTTTTTACCTGTTGGTTTTTCTGCTGATTTTGTCCTGCAGTGTATTGTTTAAATACTCTAGGTCACCGTTCGGACCCTTTATGATGCTCTACGATATCCCGCTCTCCTTCAAGTGGAGTTTCAGAACATTTGTTGCAAACGCGTACCTGCACGCCGCTGACAAGTCATTATTCAAACTTTCGATTGGGACAACTGGGATAACAGAGCCTTCTGAAGTCTTATAGGCAATCTACTAAGTCCGATTGTGAGGGTTGGCCTGGGGATAACCTTTTAACTGTCTCTGCACGAAGTTCGGATTTCGCATCCCAGTGGGTGTCGCATTTGAGGGTCCGGCTTAAACCATAACCTGATGTTCTCACGTTCCTTTCCTAAACACAGGTACTGCGCCTATCCAAATTCGATCTCAGTCTTTGCGACCCACGCGTCTCAGAAGCCGCTCAGGACAGTTTAAACACGTACTTTTGTGCTGTCCTCCAGACGAACTACGGGCTGAAGGACAATCCTTTTCACAACCTAACAGCACAAATGCCGGAAATTGCATTGTCAGTTTAGTGGTCCAACTGAAATAGGGTTAAAGCTGACTAGGGTGATGTCGCGTGGCTCGTGATTAGTGGGAGTTAAGTGATGTGTTTTGTACATAGGGAACAAATGGTCCCAAGGTCCGAGTTGCGACTGTCATATCGCGAACTTGATGGTCAGAAGAATGAATGTTTTTGACTAATTTTTTTGCTTTTTAGCTCAAAGCCCTGACCGCCCGGAGCATTTTGCTTCGATACATTTTATAGTCGACAAAACGCCTATTCCCAAGGTACCTTTCCCATCAGGAAAGATGACATAGATGACTAATATACTATCCTGAAGTTCACCAACCACATTTGAGGTTGGCTGGAGTCGCCAACAAATGGATGCGTTTTACATTATGCTGTCCACTAATCGGTCGCAGTAATCCATATTATTTTAACATTGGAGTAGCAGAAGGAACATAGTTCCCCAGCGCCCGATTCTTCTTTTCTTAAATTGCGGTACAAAACCCACTTGCAAAGACTTTCAAAGTAAACATTAAAGTCGAAGGCTGATGAGGAACTGCGCGCCATATTTTTGCATTCCAATGATAGGCAGGACGGCTTGGTCACAATCAGCATTGCGTCACTCGCGTTACTTCGACTCGTGCTTGAATACTGGTGCATTTAGTAGTAAATCTTGGCGTGGACCAAAGGGGGGCAAATAGATCCGTCCTGGACAATGCCCGGAAGTTAACCACACCATGGTCACATACTGATCGTGAGATTGAATTCATGTGTTTGCCACACTGCATTCGACTAGAGAAAGAATACTCCATCTTGGCAGTGTGCTAACTACTAAAATCTGGTGAGTAGATAGGTAGGCTTCTAAGTTCGCAACAGTTGGTGGGAAAATGAGTAGCCTGTACGCTAACCCTAATAGAAAGGATGTGGGTGTTCAAGGGTGACTGCCAATATTTTTGGACCCGGAGTGGAACTTTGTGAACTTGATTGAGCGATAAATACTTCGTTTTTCTTAAGGAAGCTTTAGTCCACTTCCCGAAGGAGTTTACATAGCTTTCATGGCTTTGACGGCTTAATTTATCAGTCCTTCTCCGAATTCCCATACGTTGTCGCAGTTGACACATCGGTCACAATCGAGATTAATGAGACATACTTGCCTGGAGTTCGACTACTTTCTCAATATGACCGCGAAATGATTCGCTTCCGACCTGCGAAGATGTCCCGAGAGTAGCCATCGGCGAGATAATTATTGTTTTGATCACTGAAATAGTCAGCGAAAAGTCCTGGTGACTTGAGGCTTAATTCGCCAGTGTATCCGTTCAATTCGCAGGGTAGGTCTTTTTCTCGGACTGTGGTAGATTTCTATCATTTTTGCTAACCTTTTATCTGCACAGGTGGATGCATACCAACCTGAAAAAGGACAATGCCGAGTAAGTTTCCTTTAACGAGTATAACCATATGTTTCCAGATCAATACTGATTAGTCTGAAGAAGTTTTTCTCTGCGTTTTTCACGAGAAATGTGAAACGCTGTCAGGTAGGTTCTTTTTGGAAATCCACTGTGCACCCACTAAGCCATACAATCCACGAGAATTCGCTGTGCTGGCTTCTTTATTGGCTGCTTTCATGGACTGTAGGTTTTGGGCTGGGTATGTTTAATAGTTTCTTGTTTGAAACACCCATCCTTTTTCCAGTTTTCCACCATCTTCGAACGAAGCGTCGTGGTGCGAACTCACTTTAGTGGGGACGCCAATTTACTTGATCGACGTGCTGCTGCAAATGACTACGGTGGCTGGCACCAGTGAATTTGCACAGGGTATTTACAGGTTGGAGATTGAATTGACGTCATTCATCCGTTTAGACGAATATTCTGCTTGCCTAGGGCCTACTTCAAATGCCCGACTAACGCGGTTAGACTGATAGCATTGTATAAATGGGCATCTGGTGAGATTGCAGCGCCTATCTTTTCCCCCAAAGTACGCCAGTTTTTTGTTCAACATTTCCTGTAGGATCTTGCGGTTAGACTGGTGAGATCGTAGCGTCTACCTTTTCCCCCAAAGTACGCCAGCTTTTTGTTCAACATTTCCTGTAGGATCTTGTTGCAAATTACCTCCATGCACATAGCTTAATTACGTGGATTTATAATTGACATGTTAAAAATAGCAGCACGTCTCGAAAGTCAGGATCCCCCAGATGAACAGGTTCTGCAAACCATCATTAACGATAATGAAATTGAAGACTTTTTGGAGTTGTTGAGCCTAACAGCTGCATAAAATGTTGACTTTGAATCGGATGAAGTCGCAGCGGGGCGTAAAAGGAAGATTCAGCCATATCGAACTCAAAGGTACTCCAATCCTTGTGCGGAGAGTAGTTTACATCCTATGGGTGAGGATTTATTCAGTTTGAAGTTGTCGCCAGCTGGAACTTTTGAGTTACACACGTCGAAAACTTAGTTCGTCACAGGATATATATATATATATATGCGTTTGCCTCAGAGAACTCATATTTATGCTCCAGATATGAACACGTTTCGTCAATGAGTGACATTTGATAGGCTCATTGGATAATACCTAGCTTATGGCTTGTGGTTGTAATCTCGCTGAACCGTCCCATACGTTGTTCGTTTCCCATTTAACTGAGCATATGCATTCCAAATGTGCGAATAGCACATTATCATTCCTTTCAATTGCTCCCGGAAAACGGGGGCTTGTAAAAGAATACTTTCGAAACCCGTGCTATGCTGTTTCAGACTTCGTAGGGTTATTTTCCTGATGGCAAGTTGGAGTCACTTTAGATACACTGTATTTATGAAAATCAAGAGTTAGTAATATGCACGATGTTTAAACGAGTTTGACGAACCACAGTAATAAGCCTTTTAAGAAAACTTTGAACACAAATGTTTGTTAATCCGAATTCACGAAATGTAGCGAGTAGCAGAAGTGGCAATTATGACTTATTGCGGTTTCTTACTGGTTGGGATATTTTGATGACTATTTATCGGATGAACACTGAATTATTGTTCATGACATACTTCATCGCAATCTGTCTGGAGCCCTCGGCCTTCCGACTAGTGGTTGGACACTTGACAGTTTGACCGGAAGTGGCTGACAAGCGATGTAACTGTCTTCAGTGATGGGATGAAATTTCTATTGAAAATTACCAAATCTCCTGAAACACCACCAGGGTATAATACAACAATTAGAAAACTTACCATTTTCTTTCAGAACCTTTACTTTTGGAAAATGGTCCGATAAAACCTCAGCGGTTGACTTACCGGTGCACTTAACTCGTACGTATCTCAGCAGATGGTTGGGCGGTTTGACAATGATGGTTTGGTTATGTTGGGGCCTATTTTCCGAACTAACACTGTGCGAATCTATTCGTTATTGTGGCCGTGATGAAGTTCAATACAATGTGTTGTCGCAAAGTTATCTCGCTGTCTCTGTGACCCTTTGTTTATCGGCACTTTCCAGTGAATACGACGGTTATTAGCACCTTCTAGAAGAGCCAGTACGCTATCTCTGGGTATATTTTTTTCAGCAGGCAAGCCAGAATTCTGAACCGATCATGCATTCTTCTAGAGCGTCACCTGAACATTTCGCGTCCCATAATATTCCAGGTAGAAAATTCACACCAAAAATGCATTTATGAACAATCTCTTCTCGTGAAACTTTGCTACTGTTCTGACCTCAATTCGTTCGATTCTGCCAGGTATAAGCAGTACTGTCTATGACAGCTGTTTGTCATCTGTCAACATTAGCTACCAGTGTAGCGGTGGATACTACTGATGATGCATGCGAGTAGTATGTCTTCTTGTAAATCCGCTTCTTGTCTCTTGAAAACTGAGATCTATTAGGGAATTTGTGGAGTCGCTTTGTAGCGTTTACTTGCATTTGAGTAACAGTCAGTAAATATCTAGGAAAGTTCAGGAGGACGCGTTCAAGGATAAGATAGACATTCAGTTTTGTAAACAAGATGCATATGAGAGTTTTGCTCCCCTGTCCAATAGTCTGTAGCTGTTGAGTTGGTGTTTCCTTAATAAACAACTCGTTATTGCTGATATGTTGCAGGACTCCTTGGCTGACATAATGCTCAAACTACCAGGTACTAAACAGAGCGAAACAAGATCGACCCGATTGGCGACCGCGTGTAGGAACAAGCGGCAAGAGCTTGCCTCATCTGAGTAAATTAATAGATCATATTCTCTGTGGTATAAAGTGTGGAAAACAACGCGTACAATCTATTTTTTTATCTCATGTGCGAAATGCTGACTATGCGGGTACATTGGGTCATTGACTGTTGATGAGCTTGTAGATGCCAACAATTCAGACTTCGTTGATAATTCGCCACAGCATTTTGAAAATGGGTTATAGACCGTGAGGATTGCGAAAGTATGATCCAGTTTACCTGCGCGACAGCAGAACCGAATGAGACTTAGTGGTCCTGAACAAAAGCCGAATGATCACAATATGGTACGATCCAGAGGATCCGATTAAACCATGGGGCATACTGAACATCTGTGTGAATGAAAAAACTCTCACATTAGTGGAAAATGTAAATGAACCGTGCGTGAATATTAGCAGAACCATGGGGAAAGTGCACACAGGATAGCTTTCTTGGCACGAATCTAGTACATAAATTAAACTTTAGGGAGCTGACCATTAGATAGAATGACTGTTGCCCATCCAAAAGCAATTAGAACATTCACGTTCTTTGAATGGGAAAATCACAAGTAGCTCTCATCAATCCTGAAGACCATGAAGAAAAACAGCACCGCTAACAAATTCTGAGCTAATGTGAATAATCTATGTGCAGTTTAGCACAAACTGTTGTAAGTAAATATGGGTTTGTCGGGACTGGTTGCTTCGCAATGACGTTGGGTTTGGTCACAGCAATGATCAAACGTTCCTTGTATTTCTCATGCGCTTATCAGACACACCTGTGCACATCTGACATGGGAAAACTCTTTCAACTCCCTCATTTACGCATAACTTAGTAGAGGCAAAGGCTGCCCAAAGGTTCAACCATACCAGGAAGGCTAAGGGTGAGCAGCCGAACGAACAACAGCGAGTCCCCGTACTGCGAGTAATCGTATTACGAGGTAGTCTGGAGTTAAAGTCGTACTGTCCTCTGCGATGGGAGTGTAAAGCCAGTAAGGCCTTTTCCCCAGGCGACCAGCATCTTCATATTTATGGAAGCAGTGATGCTGCCTTCCCCCGAGGAAGAACGGGTTGGAAAAGGTCGGCCCCAAAACCCGAGCGCCCAACGGTTGATCGTGACCGCCGACGCACTTATTCAATACGGTCGAAACACTTTTAAAATCAAAGAGTCCGGCACCTGCTGTGCTCATCCGCATCAAGAGTAAGACAGTAATGCCCTACTTCCTGCGCCATCGGACGAGGCCGGCCCCCTACAGCCAATTGGGTCAGACTACTGAGTCATCTGCTCCGGGCAGGGCTTTCCAAGAAAACCCCAACAACCGCTGTCTCGCGGTCCAGACTCTTGAGTCTGCCTGGTGGGTCAGACTTTGGAGCCAAAGGCTCAAGGTGGGGTACCTCAACTCACCCCCTTCTTCGGCCTCGGCAACCGGGAAGTATAATTTGCCCTTGCAGGTCTTCGCTCGCTGAACTTCTCAGGAGTTGAAAAGCTCCCGGGACGTTCCTTCACAGTCATTGACTATGCAGACGATATTGCTCCGCTTGGTTCAGATCCTTCCCGAATGCAAACAATTTTAAATGGCCTAAATAACTCTTCTGCACGGTTTGGCATACGCTTCACGCCCGCAAAGTATAAAGTGCTGCTACAAGACTGGGTGGGATCAAACACACACCTCATACTAGCAGGCGAGCCAATCAACAAGGTTGATAAATTTGTTTACCTGGGCGGTTGTATAAGTTCCGGTGGACTCCCTCGAGATGAGATTATTTCCGTATGCAAATTATGGAGCCGTAACCCTTCTGACCGGTACGGGGAAGCGAACCTTTCAGAAGAACAGTCAGGCAAAAATGGCCGTATTTCCGGGAAGAACTGCTGCCAGGCGGACGGGTCACGTGTCGGATGGGGAAGGTTGGTTGCTTGCAGGCATCAAAATGTTTGATCCGTTATCACGGTCATCGGATCTACGTATGTCTGTTTATCACTGTTTATTTTTGTTACTTTTGTGGTCATGTACTTCCTGTAGGTGAGGGAGTTAGCCTTTCTCAGAATCGGATGTGGAGCCTCAGAACCTAAATGAGACCACAATACACGCTTAATTTGATACAATGACATCAACACCAACGGAGGAATACCAGGTATTTCAGGAGAAGCCTGTACCGCCTGTTCCAAGTCCCAGCCATCCGGGTTGCTTAGTTTACTCTCGAATCCTTCCTGCAATCGGACAAAGGATAAGAGGTTGAAGAGTTTAAGGCGGTTAACCACATAGTGGCACAGGCCAAAGCGGGAGATGATACTCTGTCACATTAAGTACAAGTGCTGCCATCAAATTTTCTGTTAGTATGGTAAGCTTTGAAATTCATAGCCAAGGCTTTGTCCTGGAAGTGATGTCAATCTACGCCGAAAACCAGAGCAGCACTCTACAGCTCTATAATCCTTACTGGGAATCACTAGCGGTGGGCATTTCAAGTCACCGGGAAGATTCGAATTCATGTTCTCCCGACTAGTGGTTAAAAACTAAACCGCTTGGCCAGGAGCGGCTGATCGGCAACGTCATTAACTCATATTTGGACAGGATATAGTGCCACTCATTATTCGCTCATGGGGCCCCATCACGTGACTACGTGTTGACTAACTATCCGAGTGACGATTTCCAAGAGGGAAGGTTTACTCGTATTTTGAATTATTCCCCTTCAAATCGCCTTGTAGATTCGTGAAATGCGTACTGCTAATGATTCCCGATAAGGACAATACATATGTACAGAACTTCGAGAGTTTTTGACCTCAACTACAGGACAAAATATCCGTTGTATCAAACTTTCTATTGGGAAGGTGATACTAATTCATCGGAGGGTTTCCTGCCCAGGCTGGTGTTGGCCATTAGAGAATTAACGTAATGATTACGTAGACGATCTGATAGATGACCTTACAACTTTTTACTATATGTTTGGACATGACATGGAATTAGTTGGATACCTAGACTGTTGTTCCCACTGATGGTCTCTAATAACCAGCACCTTTTTAGGGCGGATGCTTCAGTCTATGGCGCTTTCTAGGTGAGCCGAACAACCACGAAGCCGCTCTAAGGACATCGGGTCCCAGAAACGTGAGAATTCAAGCCTCAGCTGAATTTCGGCTCCTCATTCGTTGTCACTTGGTGCATTGCATCAGAATGGACGCGCAATTACTTCGCAAATTTTCCATATGTTCGTGTTCCTTTAGGTACTCGGATACTGTGTACAAAGTTAAAGCTGTCATTTCAAATAAGAAGTTAAAGGTTCTGAGCACATTCAGCACCGGTCCACCAGCTGGTTTCCTGGTATCCGTGGTCTTCCTTACAAGGACGGACTCAAAGAATCGCACCTGTTCTCTAGAGAGGGGAAAAGACCAAGTATTCAAAATATTAAGGGGATTTGTATATGCTGGAATACTGACTCTCCTGAGGGGCTTGAAGCTAAAGAAAGAATGAAAGAGCTACCACGACAAAACGTGCCAGCTTCTTGGTGTCTTGATATCTCAGCAACCAGAGGAAACCACCGAAGTTGGCAGTCTCAGACACTATGGATTGGAATACCACTTTTCCGGATCACTCTTTTTCACTTTAGCTTACATCTGGAAGACAGATGTTTAGTTCTACTTCACTTTTTCTTCAATAGCGTTTAGCACAGGTTTCTGCCCTGTTGACTTTTTTCAAGGCCTTACCTATTTCGTACTTCTCACTACTTTTACGGTCAAAATAGCTAGTTTTCATCTTTCTTCCGTTCTACATCAAAGACACGAGCTAGTCTACTGAGGGTTAGACTAATAGAGGAGAACCTACGTACATGCGAGTGCTGTGCAGTGGACACTGGTTGTCCTTATACATTGTTTGTGGTTGCCTTCTACCGTCTTGGAATTACAGGGCAAATTTGAAGAGGACATTCCAATCTTCTGTCGCTGAAGCCCAATGGGTGCAAGAAACTGGAAACATACGGCGTTCGGCTTTCTTACCCTGTGCAACAAATGGCAGGTTGTAAACTACTTGTATTAATTGAAGGTCTTTAAGAAAAATCAAAGAAAATAATTTAGGTATCACGATAAAAGACTGTCTTAACTGTATGGCACAATACAGAATCATCTTGATCAGTCAACAGATGAACAGAGTGAAAAAAACAAGAGGAACGAAACGAAACTTGGAAGAAACTTGATCATACATGAGGCTGGATTACTGGAGTGTCATATCACAAATGTAGGGGAGCTGAAGCAGATATCGTTCGAACTGAAATCACAGCCGTGTCGTTAGACAAGAAGAAAGGCATAAAGCCAGGGACAGCAACAGACATTAATCAGTAGATTGTTGGTTGGCGCCGATCAACGTGTTCTGTATCACTGGATCTTGTGAGGTAGAATTGTGTAATAGGGTCATACATGCCAGTTTGCATTGCTCGCTTACAAGCAAGATATTTTTGAGGTACTGAAAAACAACATCATAAAAGCGCGGTATTGCTTCATTAAAACCATGAGGAAGTATAAAAAACAAAAATCCACACAACAATCTGGGTTGCCAATCTAACTGCGATAGCGATTGTGGTGGTCGGACTTAAGTGCTACAATCGTCTTGCGGGTGATATTGGCTGGAATTCAGTTCCCCAAGGTTCAACCGAGTCCGGAAGGCCATTGGGGAGCAGCCCAACGAAGAGTCACAAGATTGCGAGAAATCGGATTAGGAGGCAGTCTGAAATTAAAGCCGTGCTGTTCTCTGCGATAGAAGTGTGAAGTCAGTAAGGCGTTTCCTTCAGGCGTCCAACGTATCCAGATTCACGGGAGCAGCGATGCTGAATTCCTCCGAGAAAGGACGGATTAGAAAAGTTCGAACCTAAAAGACGAACACTCAACTGGAACAGATGCCTGTCAGTTACCGATGATCAATTAAGGATTGTCGCTTCTTCTGGGGTACGCAAGTTGACTCTGATCATGTTATTATGCGAGCTATGTCAGCTTTCTGGCAGATTACGTGTGCCAAAGCAGAGTAGTTCCATACATCAATTTCGACAGGTTTCAGCGGCTGACGAGTATCGAGCTGATCTGGCTAGAAAGCTACTGGAAACGCACAGTTATGCGGATGACGAAGATTGCTTGGAGGTTGAACGGAAGCGGGTACAAGAAGCTATGCCCTCAGCTTTCAGAACTGTCTGTCCAAGCCATCTGACTCGACTAAATGAATACTGGATATAATCGAGATCAGCCAGTCTCCAAAAAACACGCCAGAAAGTCATGGAAACCGTCGTGGCATAGCCTGGTTATCGAGAGAGACAAGTGTGTAAAAATCAAGCTGGGTTCCGCCCCGGTCGAGGATGCATAGGCAATATCTTTACCTTGGGAAAAGCCCTTTAACAGAGTCACCCCTTCATTCGCCTCAATATGAAGGCTGCCTTTGACTCTGTCGTACATTGGCTGTAGCTGCCACAGTTTCGTTTACCGATGAGGAGGTTGGGTAGGTAGTTGCGCATTGGAGGCGGGAGCTGATAAATTGGTACGTAACTACAAGACTGTCAATGGACTGTTAAGGGGTGGAATCGGGAAGGGAGCTACGCATTGTAGGCAATAGCTTGGATACACGAGCCCCATTGAGGGCGCGACTGGGTCATGTCTGACAATGTCTCTAACCATTGATCTGGCCCGTCTCGATGTTCCCACTCAGGAAGACGGCAATGACCGGCGCAGCTGAGTTTGCTGGAAATGACTTTCATACTTCGCTGCCAAGTCATTGGTTGACCACCTCTGGCTCGTTTCCACCCTTCACATGGGTTGTGCGAAAAGGACCCTTCGAGTGTCGCCTCTACATTTATATCCCTTATTAAGGCACCATATACGAACTTTTGTGCACGTGAACGGGTATAGGGGACGTTTTCTCAGTTCACTACGTCCAGTGATGTAAGACAGGGTCGCCTTTCCACTACAGCTTTGTTATTGATGATGCTGCCTGAGATTTCTCTGCCTGCCTCTGAAACTTCGGCGGTCGAAAAAACCCCGATCATAGGTAATGAGTATGCGGACGATATTGTTCGCCCTGGTTCACATCCTTCAACGATGCAAAACAAACCTCATGCTTGTAGACGAGCCAATCACGTGGTAGATAAATGTGTTTACCTGGGCAATTTTATAGGTTGCTGTGGACTGACTGGAGACGAGATTACTTCTCGAATCGGGAAGGCTAGGCCAGCTTTCTTTAACATAGGAAGTGATATCAGTTTTTCAGCCAAGAGTAGATTGTACACCGCAGCAGTGAGATCCAGACTGCTTTATGGATCAGGAACGTGGCCCCTATGCCCAGATGTCGGAAAAGTTTCTGCATCTGACCATTGGTGTTTTCAAGGCCTTGCTCGGATAAGGTGGAAACGTCGGATTCACAGCGCAGAGGTATGCGAGCTGATATCGGGTAGAACTAACTTCCCTGTGATGGAGGAGCTAACCAAACTTGAATGTCAGAGTACCGTCTACCTCACAGTCCCCCTCTTGTCCAATCATATAATGGAATAAAATGACCTAAGGACTCTACGCAATAATAATAAAAAGGGGTAGACAGTGGATGACCTGGTAACGAAGTATGAAAACACTAACAAGTCGACTCAATCGGGTTGGCAGCTGTCGCTTCTCTGGATGGGGAAATCGTTGATCACTTCATTAATGACGCTGGAAGACGGTCCAGTTGCGCAGTCAGTGGCACTCATGCATTGTACCCCCTATGCGTCGCTGCCAAGTTTCCGAACTACCGAAAAACGCCATCACCTCCAATGCTTGGCTTTATCTTCCACACTCTCCGATTATCCGGTGATCAAAACTGTAGCTGTTGGAACCAACGTACCTTTGGCACATGGTTTGTAGCCGATAAACTGAAGTGAACTAAGGAAACTAACTGTAATGCTTAACCCAGTAAGGTGTGGTCTGTTTATCATCATCATCATCATCAAAGACAGCAACATCAGTGTTGACACTGATGCTTCACTTTACACGGAAAGAACTTCAATGCTGCATTGGCCATCTGGATTCAGTGACGCGTGTTTGCAATCTGAAGCCGATTTTCCGATCGAAATTGGTTGAACCACCGGACTCCTACACACAGATAGCAGACTGCGCTCAGTTTGCACGGAGTCGAGTGTGTCTGTGTGGAGTCAAAGGCAAACGTACGGGGACTGCGCAAACAAGTTGGGGTTCGTATTTCGAAGTGTAAGAGCCCGAAATTCTAACCAAAGTGTCACGCGCTCCAGATCTCTACAGAACCAAGCCTATCCGAGCTTTCCGGAATTCAACCACTTTGCCCCCTTCCAAGTAGAAATGGTCCCGTGGACTGAAACAAGAAATCGGTATAAACATTATGCATTTCTGATTGTTGGTCTGTTCGCCGAGCTTGGCAGTTGGATTGCAAACGTTTCATCACCAATCGAGGTGACATCATCAGTGCGGGGTTGATGTCACCTCGATTGGTGATGAAACGTTTGCAATCCAACTGCCAAGCTCGGCGAACAGACCAGCAATCAATCAGCACACCCGAGCTACCTATATTCCACAACATTGCCATTATGCATTTCTAAAATGAATACGGAGCAAGTCAATCTCAAACCCTCAGTGGGTAGAAACAGTGAAATCGAACCGTAAAAAAGGTTTTTGGTGACTTATTAGTGTATACAGGTCGGTGTGCACCTGAAGTGAAATCTTGCGAAATAGGTGGGATTCATGTGTTGGAGACAACTATTTCTGTTTGTTTCTGTACATGGTGCACAAGCTGATTGAGGGTATATTTGCAACACTATAAGAAAACAGCAAAGGAGAGGGGAACAATGCCAGAATTCATAACGTAGCTAAAGTGACAGGTACCTCACTCTAAGGTTGTTGCGCCTCTGACACACATTAGTGAGCGGAACAATGCAACGCATGATCGGTAATGAATGAACCGCATAGGCATAACATTGCGCACATCTAAGTGAAATCCATCTTGCTTTCCAGTGAAACAGAGACCGGATTTGTGTTGCAAGTTGTCAAATGACTGCAATCCTCACTTATCAGAGCCACGCGCACTGCACCGTGAAACAAACATGAATGCTACGCTGATAGGGTATCACAGCGCCCAAATTCCCTTGTTTGAGCCCATCCGTAATCAAAACCCGGGTGTAATGCTAATGTCAAAGCGAATCGGTTACCACATCACCCTGGCTGGCGGATAATAGCTGTTCTTGATTTTAGTTACAGTCACTTCGAAAGAGGTGATGCTAAATGGTGAAGAAAGTTGACTGCTTTTAGATATACGCATAAATCAATACGACAGTTATGAAGTTTGCACAGTGTCCATGCGCACACAACGGAGGATTTTAAGGAGTTCGATCGTAAATGCCTGGGTTACTTACAGAAGACATACTCACTAACCGGTGTCATACCTTGATTTGCTGATGTAGGATATCACTCAATATCTTCAGTGGTTGCTGCCCGACCACCTGACACGTCACTGTGGGCCGATTTCACCCTCACCCCACACCCTGAATTATACCAACCAAATTATCCGTTTCGTTTAACGCTAGTCAAACAAACCTGGTGCAACTGCGAGTGCAAACTTGGAGTTTGTAGCAGTACAATCATAAAGGTATACGTGACATCGGCAACATAAACAGGTGTCTCGTTGTGTGTATTCGCTAGTGGTTGGAAGGGATGAACTAGTTGTTTGTCATGATGGGTTCCAGATTCTTAAAGGAGTCCATTGCATGCTTAAGGTCTCTTCCAATTGTGATGTGCTTCGGAAATGACACTACGACCCATTACCTCAATCAAGCGCGCAGTTTTGCCCTGTACAGACATTGGATACGGATAACAAGGGGATCCGATCTCCAGCCTGGAAGGACACTCCTTAAAGTAAACCCACGACAACATAGTAAACATAATCATTAAACACAGAACTGTTTTAGGTAGTGTACACTGGAATGATTAAAACGCGTTTTGCGAGAATAATGTGCGGCCCTTGCCTGGAGGTGATAGTTTTGTTTCACTTTTATATCAGCGCGAAATTTAAAAACTGATCATAAGAAGAGACGCAAATGAGGGTCCTCCACATACGTGAAAGACCTAGGAAAAACAAACGAGTGCACGACATCCAAATGGGCACAACCATAAACCTGCTTTCGTTATCCCAACTTTGAGTCCCCATTTGGAAAATTGTATGCTGACTTTCTTTCAGAAATATTACACACATATTTGGGGTTACACACTAATGTGTAAACTACGGTCTTATCAACCTGAGACTCAAATGAGACTCAACTCTCGTACGCTTTGCCGCACCAGAACCTTTCACTAAAAACAATGATTGGCCCACTTACCTTAATAACTGCCCCAGCTCCGGCTTGCACTATATCCTCAGGAATTCGTCGCAAATTGCAGCCTTCCAGACTCAAAAATGAAAGAAGCGGTAGTGCAGCCAGTTCGACAGGCAGTTGGTCCAAAGGTTTGTTGTTTCTCAGACACAAACGAGTCAGTTGCTTCAAGTCGCCTGGAAGTAAGAACTGCAGTCACTAGTGCTTTGGAATATCCGGACAAGGGCACACGGACGCAATCAGTAAAGGTGTTGTCTTCATCCAGCAATTCAACGTAAAGGTCAACAGGCATCATGCATTCGGATGCTCAATCTCGAATGAAGGGCAGACATAACCGGCATCTGGTAGCAAACACACAACCTGGAAAGAAGGCAACCCTCACTAGATAACGGTAAACTGGTAAAAAACACGGGCTTCATCATTGATTTTTCTGGTTTCTGTGACTCTGATCCTTAGTGTATCGGAATCGCCCGTTTCAATCAAGGTTGGCCTGTTTGGACCCTCTCATCAAATGACAGGTTCTCTACTACACTACTAAAACAGAATGGAGGAGAAAGTATACTTAAAAAAGATAAAGTTTCATAAGTCGGGGAGCGGTCGAAATGAAAGTCAACCGCTTTACTGCGATCTATGCCAGTGCAGCAAAGTCTATCGTAAGATATGCCGGGCGTTGAAGCATCTGTCTGATGAAGGATGAAAGTTGTAGCCTTCTAGCTTTCATCCGTCAAACCTACCCACTACATTCACCACAGCCATTGAGTAAACTGTTAGGAAACATCACAGACTCAGAAGAGCTGGACAGGAGCCAAACAAATCTTGTGGTACAAATTATCGGTTAACGTCATTGCTTATAGGATGGGGGGAGAATTCACAGAAAACCAATAACCGTTCAGTTTACTAATGGCCTGCACATGGGAAAATTTACGATGGTTGATGAGAAGCGAAGACGAGACTAATGTCTTAAACTGTTCGAATGAATACTTCTGGATAGAGTGCAAGGTACGCTGATGAACCAAGATTCGCAACAGTTTGCACACAGTCAGGCTTGGTCGTTGGTTTGTCCCCTGAGTTGGACAATTTGACTGCAAACGTTTCGTCACCAACCGGGGTGACATCATCAGTGCGTCTTTAGGATGCGTAGAGATAGGTCGATGGCTGTGCTTTGAGTAGTATTGCGTGGGCGTCAATATACGTACTGCTCGCTGGGACTGACCTTCCATCATGATTAGTTGTCCAATCGGGTGGTTCCATTGGTTGCTCTGTTATCCTGTGTCCTGATTGATCGATGACTACGTGATCTTTGAGCTTGGCTTCCCCTGCCCTCGTACTCTGGTTGATGCTAGAGTGCCCACCTATCTTGACTCCTCTCGGTTACGGCCTGTGATCCTATTCCAAGTTGTTCCTAGTTTCCTGGCGTGTGAATTCGACATTCGGCTCTCTTTGAGTATTCCGGTTGAGATGTTGATCCCTTGCACGTAATGGTGTGTAAATTTGATCCAGTTCAATGCATCGGTTGATCGAATCCACCATGTAGTAACATGCTTCCAAAAATTCCCTTCCGTGTATCGTGTCTCATTCACGTTCGTCTCCAGTTCGATTGTAAACTTGATATCTTCAAACATGGTGTTGAGCAGTTCAAACGCATTGTTTCATGACGACGAAGGTATCGTCCACGTAGTGGATCCATAGCTTTGTATTGATGATCGGTAGTACTGAATGCTCTACCTTCTCAGCGATGATTCCTGAGTCCCATTGGAGCCGCTTCCAACTGTTGATATAATTGTCCATCAAAGCGTAAGTATGTGTCCAGGTAAACGTTCAACAGATTGCATAAGCTTTCGAATTTCATGGTTTCTGTCGTGTATGGATTGTTCCGAAGCAGTTCCGCTATGGCTTCGCTAGCGAGGTTGTGGTTGAGTGAAGTGAGCAGTGATGTAACATCAAATGAGGGACGAGATGGCCCAAGTGGTTAGAGCGCGAATTTACCCACCGAAAGGTCCGTGGTTTGAACCCGACCTCTGCCTCTCGACTTCCCCTGTCTAGACTTGGGCAACCTGGCAGTATCCCAGCCCTCATGCAACCTTCGGGTGGCATGGCAGTTGGGCACCGAAAGGGTGCTACAGCTGAACGATTTTTTAAACATCAAATGAAAGTCTGACCTCGTCGTCTTCTATAATGACGTCCCGTACTTTGTGTAGAAATTGGCCAGCATCGTTGATTGTGTACTCCGATCTAGCAATCAAGTGTTTCAGTCTTCTCCATAAGTCTTTCACTGATTTGTAAGGCGGTGTTCCCGGAAGTGAAACGATTGGTCGAAGTGGAGTTCCCTCTTTGTGAACTGCTCAGTACCACTTTTGAAGATATCAAGTTTACAATCGAACTGGACAGGAAAGCCGACTACTATTGCTGGACATTTTGTTGAATAGAAAGGTGGATGAGGCTATGGAAACCTGGGTATACCGGAAAGAGACAAATACGAATCGAATTCTGAAATGCAACAGCAATCAACCAGTGAACCACAAGAAAACCTGCTTCCAAACTCTGTTCAAGAGGGCGAAGGCACACTGCAGCACCACAGAACTATGGAAGAAGGAAGAAAACCATCTATTCAGGGCATTCCAGAACAACGGATACCCAAGAAATTTTGTCATGAGAAGCTTGAAGGAGAAGACATCTCAGAAACAGCAACAGCAAGAACAAGCTGCCAGCCGGGTAGTTCTACCTTACATCAAGAATATACCTGAACTCATAACCAGATTATTAGTTCAGAAAGGAATCCTCGTAGCCAGAAAACCGAGTGTTACTTTAAGGAAACTCATCTCAAGACCGAGGGATAAACAAAACAAAACCAAGAGGAAAAATGTGACTGCAACAAATTCTACGTTGGGCCAACTGGCAGGAAATTATGCACACGAATAAAGGAACACAACGCGGCGGTTAGGATTCATGACTCTCTATACTTAATATCCATACACAAAGACCAAGAAGGTCACAAATTCAATCTGGAAAACGCAAACATTTTGGCACACGCAGACACGATACACGGAAGGGAATTTATGGAAGCATGTTACTACATGGTGGATTCGATCAACCGTTGCATTAAACTGCATCAAATTTACGCACCATTACATGCAAGGGATAAAAATCTCAACCGGAATACTCAAGAAGAGCACCGAATGTCGAATTCACAAGCCAAGAAACAAGGAACATCTTGGAGTTGGATCACTAAAGCTCACAAGCCGGAACCGAGAGCGGTCAAGAAGGTCACTGCAGCTTCAAGATGTTACCTTTCAAATCATCATACAGCTAGCGTTAAATGACCTACATAATAGTCCTATCCTTTCACTGTTTTCAGTGTTCCTCTACCAAGGTCTTCCACAGTGAACTATCTGTGTGACCCTACTGCGCAATCCCAACTGGTCTCCCGCACCCAACCAGCCTTTAGTCGAGTTCAGCCTCTAACTACTTGTACTTTGAGGCTGATAAACCTTTCTGTTTCTTTCAATCTTAGTCACACACTTGACAGAGCTTTAGCTCACCCCTATTGTGCTAATGGTTCCGTCGTCTCTTTTCCGGGACTACTTGGGGAAGATTAGTCTTAAAGCCGGGTCGTCAAAACGCCACTCCGGGTGGAGTGGAATCTCAAGGAATGCCACGGTTGAGCTCGTTGGAAGCAGACATTTCGCCGCTTGTTACAATTTCAACCAATGAATTCTCACCGACGTTACCCAGTTCCCCTAGCAACCACTTAATAAAACTACCCTCATGTCATGTAACCATTCCAAGAACAAATTTTGCGCGCCGGGACTTGTACTTGCTAGAGTTCTGTGACCCTTTACTTGACTAGTTGCATTATCTACACCGGCACCGTCGTAAGTTTGTGCGCTGAAAATTCACCTTAGGGGGCATACGGCTAAACTTGACTTGCCCTGACCTAGCTTAATTTGAAGCAGTCACTAGAAACAACCAAAGTCTCATGAAGGCTCGCAACCCTGCATGACTTGAACAGGACTTTTGGACTTTATACGTAAATAAGCATATATCCTTGCTCAAATAGTTCGGTAGGCAGTAAGTGTACCACACCTATCTTAATAGCCTTAGTGCTAATCACGCGCTTCACAGGAATCGTGGACACAGGAATAGCCACTTAACTGCTTTGAAGTGGTCACATTTCCCAACAGATATGCTACACAAGCCGAATTAGGAAACGATTTAAGTGTGTTTGTCTCCGAGTTTGATTCGAAAAAAAACTCTCTTCTAAAAAGACACCCTTCAGTTAGTCCCTTGAAGTGCACTTAAAGAGCAGACACCCACTGAGTAAAGAGCATTTTCAATCGATTCCCTTGAGGGAGTATTGAAAAAGAAATGTAACTATATCCACTATTGCATAAGGTAATATAACGCTTAGAGGCGTGGTATTATGATTATTTCCAATTTCCCCCCTGATGAAGAAGTGTCCTCGACTGAGGGACAGCGTTTGTGGTGATCTGTTTGCTTTCGTATTAGAGGTACCAACAACCAACTGTGATTATCAACATGAGTACAGTTATAATTAAAGTTCAGTAAAATAAATGGAATAACGAAGACTTGAAGAAGTGCAAGAAGAAGTGCCTCAAGAACTATCTTCTTGCAAACCGAAAATCGAACAAACACTCTACTGCGCCCAACTGGTACAGCAAGCCGGTACGCTACGAGATCAGCCGGATATAATGTGGGCGATAAAGCAAAGAAAGCTGTGGTGGTGCCAGAACATATTTTTTATCAGGTATTTAAAAATTCTATGCAATTGTCTGCCTGAGAGTTGGTATGAAGTGCACAGGTGGGCACCTTGTTGGTTGCACCAGTTTCATATGCAAACGTACAGGTGTTCAACACAAACATATTTCAAATGGTCCGAGCAGTAATAGGCTTGAGCGGTATCAGATGTCCGTCCATAATCAATACTGATTATTCTGATCATTTCCGGGTCTGCTCAGCGTTGCAGACTCGCTGAGGAGAATGAAGCACAGTTTGTCAGCGTATACACAAGCTCAACAGTGCTAAGGATATGTGAACCGTGATGTTCAGGGTGGCAACACAACGAAACCATATGTACTTGAGTTCGAAAGTAAATACCTAAACGGTCTCAATTTTCGATTGGGAAATTGTCTATTGATTGGGCTGAGTAATTATTGATCTTTATATGTTGACGTGCTTTAAAGTGTCGCAAATAATGTGCTTGTGGATGCGCCCCCAAAAACAATTTAACTTTTAGTGCGAGTAGATTACAGGAAGAGAAAAGAGTAGAGAGAGCACGAAGACCGACACAGGTGGTCTGCGTTCAGAGGTGTCTGCTGTTGGAGAAAACAGCTTTATCTCATGTAAAGGCAGGTGGTCGTACTCTCGCGTCATTTGTTGATAACAGTGCAGTCCAGCAGCAGTGTTATGAAGATATTCGTTTCTCCAGTCTGTATAAGGCTCCGAAAACGGGTCAGTGAAGCCCAGCTTTTTGGGGAGAGGTCTCACCTTTTAAATGGTGTGGCGATATCATCGCGATTTGCTGCACTGTGAAATCCTGGGAAACAATTCTTTCGGAAACACTGCACTCAATAAAATTCCTACGTGTGTAGAATGCGATACCAGCTCCTGGCGAATGACGGGTTTGTGCGAATATTCTAGGGATTTTACTTCGTTTAATGACGTGAGGTCCAGCGGCTTATTCACTACTTCCAAATACACTCGTCCCATTTTAGAGAATCCAGGATCAGTGAACGCCATTGTTTGAAGTGGACCACTTTTGGCAAGTCCATTGCAGCCTATACCCACTGTGAGGACCCACCTTGAGGAATTCCATCTTGTTCCCATCATTTGGTATTCAGAAGACAATTGCAACAGTTACGTGCCATTCGGATAAAAACTATATTTTCTGCTTCCCAGCCATCTCGAGAGCGAACTTAGAAGTCACTTATTGGAGCACAATTTACGCGAAGATTATATAGCCTACTCCGCAAGTTCTTCCGTCTTGTCAGTATCGACCGGGTATGTAAGCCTGTGACAGTCTGAGGTGGTCTTTGTTAGGAGTTGGTGACGGTCTTCAAAAAGAGTGTGCAGTCAAGAGTAAATCTCATGTAATCATACTACAGTGCTCTTGACTGGGGGTCATCTCGCTCGAACAACTCTCATTCAAGGGACTACTACACTTGCCAACCCTTTTGTGCGAATCTTCAGAACTGAGTACCCTAATTTAAATATATCACACGTTGTTACAAGTGAGAGTAATTTAAGTTTACGGCAGGTAACGAGTGTCAAAACCGACAAGCATCGGACCTCAAACGTCAAACACAAAAGCACCTGAATAGAGAGTGAAAATTTGGTACGCTCGGTGAGACAATATTTTTGGGTCACAATTGAGGGCATCAAGATTTTTGTTACAAAAACCTTAGGAATGAACACTTTGAGTGGCTCGATAAAATTAGAAAATATGAAACAAACAAGTGAAAGTAAGGCGTGAAACTCACCAATCTGTGTTGGAAGACGTTGAATCATATTATCTTCTAGCTTGAGGCTCGTGAGGTTGTGCAGATTACTAAAAGGCAACGAAAATTAGGAGGTATGACATAGACAGTCAGGTGATGGGCCCAAACATAGAGGAGAGCAGCGCCGAAACCTAAATCTACGTAACTTTTTGGTAGGATAAAATCCACTCTCCTATGAAGTGTGTGTAGATGGCAAAGTAGAGTTAGGTGTGAGACTTTGGGTAATGTGGTAGACACTGCTTAAGATGGCTTGACGAATGGACCATAGTTCAGGTCATTTTTCATTCGGACATGTGTTCACACTCACCGCTGAACCTCTTGAATGACCAGTCCACTATTAAGTCGGAAGTACAAAGTTTCAACGAATTTTATCGGATCTGTGATCAGATCTTTCAAAATGAAACCTCACACAAACTTCTCATCGACTCTCCAATATTATTGAAGAATTTAGTTTTTCTGAATCAGAAAATATCCTTTATGAAAGCATCATGGTGTCACTCAATCGTTCCGACAAAATCAGCTGTAGCACAGTGAAGCAAAGCACTAACAAATCTTTACAGCTATCCTAAGTTGGATTCACTATGGGATATAAAAGAAGGGACCTGCATGCAAAATCTACTGGCTTGATTCCGATGGGAAAATCGATGCATTTTAAAGGAAAATTTTGCCTCAGTTGCAGTTAACTGACGGAAGTAATCATTGAAAATCGTTGAGAGATCAGAGAGTGATGGGCAAAAGCCATCACCAGTACGAAACCCCAGGACACCTACTAACCCCAATTTCGCATAATCCCGAGTAGTGGAATTACAGTTTAGAATGATCAACTGGTTATATCTTAGCAGCCAAAAAGTTCCTTATTTCAAGAAAAGATTATTCGTTTTTTAATGGACATGCATGCAGGGTGTTCAGGTACTAGGATCTATCAGTGTATTTTCATCCACGATGATGGGACCATATCCTGTCTAAGCGTCAATCAGTCACATTCCTGATCAATCACTCACGACCGAAAGACAACGTGTTCAGCTACCAATTAGTGGGTGGCACGTTCACATCAACCTAGAGATTTGTGAGACGTACTGTGATGATATTTTCCATAAAAGAGTGAAAAATCTGTATTCCGCTTGTCGATTTCTCAGCACAGACTGGCTCAAAGGATGAAATCCATCAGTTCAAAGTGGTCGAGACTGTCGCACGCTGGACTTAGCTTTGCAACGTCTCGAGGTCCTCAGTGTTATAGCGAGTGATTGTGACTTGAAAAGATATCAGCATTCAAGTAGACTCACCCGATTGCGCAAGGAAGTCTGGTGAGACAATTCGCATCCAAATTTAACACTCGAAGATTTTCCAATTCTCCAATACTCTTTGGCAAGTAAGTGATGTGATTGAATTCCAAATTGAGTTTGACCAGTCGAGTTAGTTTTCCTATGGAAACTGGGAGTTCCTAAGACGTGAAAGTCGTTGTTAGATTATCATCATTGGGAGAGTAAGAAAACAATATTTAAAAAAGCAGATTTTCCAAGTATCCGTTATCATCTGAGTAACTCACATTTGTGTGACTTTTCTACTGTACAAAGAGGATGCTGACGCATATTTCATCTGCCTTTTCATATTTAAATGGCAGCACCGATGTCACGACGTATCATTCCAAAACCCGCATTTGCACCCTAGAGGACAAACTGGAGCGGTCTGTCCTTCGCAAGTGAGCAAAATGCTTTGCTTTATTTCGGCAAGTTTTGTGTCGTCTATTGTTCAGCAACATATTTTTTCATTCATGTGACCTGATTGCTCTCATCAGGTGTTTCAGAAAAGGTGAGTTTACAAAAGACTTTCTCTGTTCCAGTTTCATAAGGTTCTCCACGACATAGACATACAAATGTTGATTGCCGAGTCGTGATAATTAGCTAATGTATCGATTAAATGTAAATAACAGTAAACGTTATTTGAAGAGTTCTAAGTCACGTGGCTAAGAGAGTTTAACTTATCAAGTAGCCGCATATTCACACAAATCCGTGCATTTTAGCGAAGTGAATCTCCAAGCGAAAAACAATATCTGAAAAGCAACACTAACTCCCTCACCATTTCATCCTTGCACCAATCTCGTCTGCGCTTCGAATGCTTGAAGAGACACTCATGCGAATTTCGTCCCTTTGCTATTTGCTCCAAGTCAGTTATGTATGAAGGTGTCACTAATGTGCACACACTGGTGAAAATATGGACATGAAGATGCCTGCTTTTATTGTACTCACCACAGATGGCTCCCTCGACGGAGTGGTACCTCCAGCAAAACCCCACCAGCGAGATCTATGGTGAACCACCGTACCAAGCATTAAGGCTAGCCAAATATATGCTTGTCAACTTATCGATTTTGAAGTCCACTTCATTCTCGTAAGAAAATCAAATCGACACCCTCAGTTGCATGTCTACTGCAAGATAAAATATTCATGAATGGTTTCGTACTGACCACGAGACCGATTTGACTTTTGAGGCACAAAAGGATCTGAAGATCTGGAAGATGTGGACAGTTGTAGGTAGCTGGTGGTTAGTTCCTAGCTAACATCTACACACAAAAGACGAGGGTTAAAGAAAACGGAAGCGGTTTCAAAGGGTGATCGTTGGCTCCTTCGGCTCGGGCAAATTTGAGGAACCTCCACATCCTAATTACTCATGATTTGAGGAAGAGGAATAGCGTGGAATGGCCCCAATTCTGAACTCATTTAGAAATCAGATTAGGGTATATCGTAAAAGAATTACTCACAGCTTTTCGTGATCCTTGTGAATGTCATGGTTGTACGAGGGCTGGGATACTGCCAGGGCGCCCACACCTAGACAGGAGGACGATTAGGGTCCTCAACCAAAGCCTTTGGCCCAAAAGCCTAACCGCAAGGCAGCGGTGTTGGGCTGGAAATGCAAGTACATTACCATTTTTACGGAACACGTCGCCACACATGTTCCAACCCCCAACCTGGAGGGCCAGGAGACTGTGTTCGTCAGACCTCTACCCATGGACCAACCTGGTATGAGAGACTCTGTGAGTGTCACGCGGGCACCCCCCAGTATAGCTCAATGGGTCGCCGAGGTACACAAACCGCCACACCACGGTAAGGTCCAGTCTCTTCGTGACGGTGTGGTCCTTGTGATCCAGCCGATATGAGTTATGGTGTAAGCTAAGGAATTCACATGCAACTTCGGTGTCACTGTGTGCAGCCTATTAATGACTCATAATGGAGCACAATTTGATTACTGTTGCACGGGCTGTTTACATTTTCGAATAACTTGATTGATAACATAATCCAAAACCGTTTGCGAGTCAACATACTGAGCAATATCTCTGGTAGATCGCAAACACAGATGCTTCCCAGATTCGCTCTGCCTCTCATTTCATCTTACATGTCACGGTCTGCCGTCCACTATGCTTACACTCATTCCGTATTACCAAATTGATCTAACTATGCCAGTTACCAGCTCGACTCAATCAACGACAGTAACCTTCAGAACTCACTAACATCATCATCGATAGCATGACATCAGTGTTCAATAATAATGTTTAGCTGACGTAAAATCATGCTTTATTTGAATGCCTTATTGTGAGGAAAAGAATAAAGGTGGACAGGAAAAGGATATAGTGCTACCTTGCTACAATCATGGCTACACCTCCAGACAGTCATTCAGGCAACCTGGATAGAAACTAACAATAAGAACGCCACTGACATGGGTTGGTAGCCATATCTTGCAGCGTCTCCAACCAGACGCAGTGAGGAGCACGCGGTCCCCATCCTTGAAGGCGAGTAACACCGACAGTACCTAAACGTTTCGTAAGCTCCTTCATACCCCTCTGCCAGGTCAAGTGTTGGCCACCTTTCTGCTTCCGCCACTCTGAGTTGGGCATGGAAAACATCACTCTCTTCGGCAAACAATGGTTTGGCATACGCAACACATATCCCAACGAACGCAGTTTCTGGTGATGGTCACACTCTTCAATGGAAGTAGCCGTTGCACAACCGAAAACTCGCTTTCTAATTGTTTCTTCACGGATTCGCCGACACCAACCCACACGAGTTATGGTTCTGAGACAACGATTGTCGAACAACTGAAGACATCTCAGTTCGACTGCTCGAAAAGGCCAAGTCTCACAGCCATACAACAAAACAACCCATACTGTAACTTGATACATAGGGATAAACCACTTTGATGCCATAGATGTCTCAAATTAGCAAGCGCGATCCGGGCCTTGTAGATCCGTTTACTGTCACACTACAATCAAAACTAATACAACTTCCAAGAACGTAAAACGCTCCACAACTTCCAGTGCCTTTCTCTGGGTTGTGAGTGGCATGTTCAGTGACTGCATGTCCAGGAGCATGACCTGACTATATTGTAGTGCGATTTACGTAGATAGTTTGCAATAAACTAATCCGTTCGAGGCTTCCTATCACTTTCTTGCAAAGAACATTTCAGCGCTTGATCAACCAACGTGGTCCCAACACTGTTGTGGAAAGGCTTTCAGACACCTTGGGAACTAGGTGTGAATCCATTTTAGTGTAGTAAATCCGTTCACACACAGATTGCCCACGTCAAACGATGTCAAGCAGTCCACTGACAAAACCGCAGAGGCGGGAGAAATCTTTGTGTCGTTAGTTCAAGTTAACTGCTGTGGTACCCCAAGTTGAGGGCAAATTTTGAAACTATTTAGGCCACTTGTTCCACTAGAAATCTGTCCTCCAGGAAAAGATAGCATGCAAACAGGGAAGAACTTCCAGATTTATTTCAGTATTCTACATCTAGTTACTTTTTAGGAACATTCGGCACCTTTTGCACTATGCGACTTGCAGGTAACTCGGAACACCAAAACAACTATCCTGCAAAATGTATCCGCTGGTTGCTATACTTTTTCATGGATTCAGCATAGAGTACGCCAGTCAGGTATGATAAGATCTCTTTTCAGAAAATCTGCTGGTGATAACCGATTTCCACTGCTTCCAGATTGTACAAGCATGTTGTAAACTTTGTGAGTGGCGCTGTTCACCTGTAATTTTGCACCTCAACCCCCCAAAAATGATAGTTCCAGTGAATATGTTTATTCAAAGCTGTGTATAGTCTCTAATGGCAAAGTTCGCTCAAGATGTTCCAGTGTGTGGCGTTCACACGGGTTTTGGTGTGGTGGAAGTAAGCCCTCGTCCACTTGTGTAGCGGTGATGAAGCGTGCGAATAGTCTGTAGTCTGGTCTCCAAGCTCCGTCCCCGCAGCTGATAGGAGCTAAAGTTTATGACTGGAATTATCGAGCCGCTTTGTAGTGTTCTTTTACAATTGTATAATAGTCTATAAATATCCAGGAAAGTTCAAGAGGACGGGTGAGAATGTTCAGTTTTCAAAAACTATATGCATATGAAATATTTACTTTCATGTCTACTGTCTAGTAACCGTTCAGTTCGTGTTTCCTAATAACTTCGCAGCAAGGTTTTCTTCCCTTAACCGGTAGTGGACTACCCAGAGCTGTCTTGTATACTACTGTGATAAAAAGTCCGAAGCAGTTAATCACCTAATCTGCACTTAAACGGATGCGTCTTACAAGGACGCCCGTGTGGCTGGGCGTTCTGGGATCTGACCACACCTCCGTAGATATGTATCTTCATTTGTTAATCTTGGCACCCACATATCACAAACTTTTCAGGAGAGGTTTATTACAGACTTAAAACCTTGCAAAAGGTTCAAAGGGTATCAAGATCAAAACAAAGTTTCGGGGCAAAAATGATTGTACAGTCGTTTGAAACGTTTAAAATGAATGACTGCGCGCGTTCACAATAAAATTATATAGGTATGATCAGTTCCTCCCACAGCAGGTACTCAGTTGGCACAGAATACAAACAAGCTACGTTTCAATAACTGCACACAATTTAAAAAATTCGTGAAAATTCATCCCTTGGCCTTCGATTTATTTGCTTGAATAAGGGAGGACTGCCTTCAGTATCATTTTCACATTAAATCGTTGCTAATTTTGAGGCCAAACAGAGGGAAAAAAGAGGATAATGTGAGAGAAGGGTGTTTCGCTATTTGCCACTACCGCCTGACACAACTCACTGCTCTCCATGTCTGTTTAAGAAGAGCCCGTGAAAGCCGGATGGACATACTGATGTACCCAATCGTGGGTGTGACAAGGAGACGTTAGAAAGCGGATGACGCTACTGAAACGCATCTATATTGCTACAGGGATTTTCACTATAGATGACAGTCACATATAACTTTCGTCCAGGCACAAATGTTTTGCTTAGACAAGTGGTCAGACAGAATATGCGAAAATGCTGAACTTATCGTCTCCCACACATACCGAGGTTCCTAAAAAAATGAAATCGTCCAGCTGTAGCACCCTTTTGGTGCCTAACTGCCATGCCAACGGAAGGAGGCACGAGGACTGGGATACTGTCAAGTTTCCCAAGCCTTGACAAGGGAAATAAAGAGGCAGAGGTCGGGTTCGAACCACGGACCTTCCGGTCAGTAATATTCGCGCTCTAACCACTGAGCCATCTACGTCAAACCTTAAAAAGATGTGAGGATTAGCAGTGAGACGGTAGGTAGATTACGCTTTTCGATCTGCACTGGCTCTTAGCATACCCAAAGAACCCTTTCTTGAGCGGCCAACACGAAGAGTTTAGCACTGTGCCGGTTGCTTTCGGATCCGACCGAGACAAAGCCCTATGTTATAGGGCAAGACTGGTAGGTCCAAATGAGCTAGGAGAGAAAGAGTAATTTTTAAAAACCACGGTGAAACAATGACTATAAAGGACTTTCGAATTCGTGGACCTCAAATTTCCGCGCCCAGTGATGTCTGTCCTATCTATTCTTGAACAAGACGCTGGGGCGCGTTTGACAATCTATAAAATTGCATTTACAATATTAGGGAAATTGTCCTTTAACACAGCCAGCATGGTTCGTCATACTTACTTGCCATTCAATTCAGTTTACAGATTCTGTGGCGGTTCGCGAACTACTGACGTAGGCACAAGAGATGCGGTCTGAAAGCATTTCATTATACGACTCCGAATTCAAAAGGCTTTATATGGGAGCATGGTCAAACAAATCGGATAATGAGGTTTTGTTGTGCAAGCTAGCCATCAGTTTGATTTATTAGAGCTGTTACTTGGGCTACAACGTAACACGGTCCCAAAACTGTTATCTTTCACCGAAGTGCACAAAATTGAGAGGGAGCTGAGTATATGGCTTCTTTGTCAAAAACGAAACGCCAACAAGCGGCAAGTCTATGGATCTTTTATCAGACCATTGCGACGCAATCAACCTCCCTTGGTTTAGATGAATTGTGTGAAGATAACTTACGCGGCCATGATAAACTGATTTGTACAATGAGTTTTACTCACAAATAGATCCTCAACCTAGCAGTACCCACCAGGAAAGTCCAAAAAGATATTGTTTTTCGGGCAGTAAAGTGGTGTGTGTATTAAGGATCATGTTACTGACATACTAACGTACCCTCCAAAATCATTAGACATTTCGCTAGAAACACCGATATCAAGTGAACTAACAGGACAGCTTAGAAATGGCTTGTCCTTATACAAAAACTCTCTAGATCCCTTTCATTGATTAGTCTAAAGTGGACTCATAATTCGGCTGATAACTTTGACCTCAAGATCTTGAGAACCAATCGCCTCATGTAACATTGTTGGTGGCTGAGGAATGCCACTAGTGATAGAAATGGAGAGTAGAAAAATTTGGCTCCTAATATTGTGTTAATCTTGTAATTATTCAACCAAAATTGTGCCACCCACACCGCCCATTTTTTGTGATTTCACCCATAATCAAATGGATTCTTCCGTGTTTCCTACTGTCTCAATACATTCAACCAGGCATACTAAATTAATCTCCGTCGATTATTCAACAACTTATTTAACAGGGCTTCGTAGATGCCTCATATTTCCAATGAGAATGCATCACATTACTTAGCGTTAGAAATTCTGGTATGAATAATATTCAGCCCGGAACTATAATGCAGTGCATTCCTGGAAGATTTATTTTGCACAGAAGCAGATCTTAATCATCGTCACTGATGGATTCCGCAAACGTTGGGATCACTGCGTCTGAAATTCTGTTTCACTGACAATTCAAGCCCTTTCTATCTTGTCTGCTCCAAGGTCGTTATGCTTTGGTAACACCACGGTTAATTTGGCTTAGTAACCACTGATTTGGTGAAACCACACTGGCCGTTGCGGTTGACTACCAGCTCCGTACGGCTGTAATCAAGGGCGAAGTCGTCAGCAGAGTCTTGATCATATAACCCTTAGTCATATTTAAACAACAAAGATTGGGGAATTTTATCATGTCACTTTTCCGTAATCAAGCACTGGTGCTATAACGTAGTGGTTCAAACCCTGGAATCGTATAGCGTTCTCAAGGGAAGCGAGACAGGGTGAGGTTGCTAAGTTTTTTAAGGGGAAGCATGTGATTTCCTTTGTTTAAAACTATGAATTACGGAAAAGCGACTGATATGATATGAAGACTATTGGCAAGGATGGAGCGTCTAATAAAGTGGACTGAAAATTGGGATCCGGTATTCCGGATCCCGAGAAGCAAAAGGCGAGTGACTTACTTCGAGAATGAAATTCCCTCTCCAGCATACTCTCATGCATATACATGGATTATTTAGGTTCCTTATTTGAATTTCAAAGTAAAGCTTATGTGGGTGCCTCAGTGACTGCGTACACTGAAGACTCCGTAAGGAGACAAGGGTGTAGATCATGTGGTATAACCCAGCTGCTTGTTTGACGAAGATAATGTATCTGCAAGCGCAGTAGAAGCACGCGATTCTGCAACATCTTAGACTTTGCGTGTGAAAGAAATATTACTCCTTCGATGGAGCCTAGAGTCACTTTCACAAGGCAAGGCTGAAATCGATGGTTGAATTATCCGCTCACAAAGACAATTCTGCTACAATCATTCAGCCACTAAATCCACAACTTGGGCTATCAGTGTTCCTTTACACACCAAAGCTGATGTTCCTGATATGACTTATTTTGCGATTTAACTGAAGTGAAAAGAAAGCATGTTATTCAGTTTTGTTGATACAGGAACCGCGGAACCAGAGAATGGTAATAATAACTTTAGGAGCTATTAAAAAGTTTGCGGTGCGGTATGTGGATCGAAAATGTAAGGAAACGATTCATCAAATCCCTCGGGAAAAGTCTGTGATATGTTCGGAATAGTATACAACTGTTAATTACCTAGGTATTCCATTACTCTCAACCACTTTCCGGACGGAGGAGACCATAGAAGTGTAACCATCACACGGAATGAATAGGAATACAAGAAAGGTTCACACTGACGAACTGAGGACGTCGGCGGCAAGAGATCCACCTATCTAAGCCATCAAAAAATGTTTGTGTAATCCAGTGATTGACACTGAAATCGGGACCAGCGGGAGCATTCGATTCATCAGATATCGCTTTACCAATCACATGGTAAATATTTGATTGAAATGATCCTTTGGTGTGCGAATTGTCCCGTTAAAATGTGTAACCTCGGTACTGATGTTTGGCTGAAGCAAGCCTCAACATCCTGCGAGGTTTCTCTCCAATTCGTATCCCTACCCTCATGTGATATCAGTGAGTGTCAAAGCAAATAGTTGGGAACAACTTGAGATTATGAGCAGCAACATTCAGTCGCAAATATCAGTTCCTATGCCCAGGCACAAGCAATATTGCCACACTGGATTTACTAAGTGGCAGTCCATAGCTCACCACCAGAGCCGTCCGCAGTTTACACAGGATTTTTCTCGTGCATCAAATGATAAAAGCTTTCTGCGGCCATCATCAAGCCAGAAAGTCCACTTGAAACTGATCGGTTAAGTAGTATCCCAAGGGTTTTCACCGCCTTAACTCAGGTGCAATAACTCCTTTAAGACATCTATTTGGTGAATTGGTTGATAAAACTTGCATCCTCAACGTTATTCGCCGTTAAGTTATCAGTCGCCTTCTTCCTTGAACACTAAATTCATTCTCTATTTCACCCCAATCGAACACAGAGCTGGTGTCCATGAACATCCATTTGCAGCTAACTTCAAGTGAGGACGGTCGCCTCTCATCCGAATTACCGCTTTATGTGATGAAAGGGTGTATTCTGTGAATCAGAGTACACGAAGTCAGGGTTTTTTATGAATGACACGCCAACCGACAAAAGTACGCGGATAACATCATCACTAATTCTACAAACCTCAAGAACACTATTGGCTAATTCAACTCCCACTGCAGAATACGAGGTATGGAAACAGAACAAGGTGTCGATGATCCAATAAAAAGCAAATCTCACATGCTACACGGCTTAAGTCAGACTTCGAAGATTGTGAAAAATAGTCGGACTGGTTGATTACAGCGATAATTGGCTCTTGGTTTGATATCACATTCTGGAGGAAGAGAGACTGGCAAACAAGTAAATGATTCAGTGCCCTTAGTGTGAAAAACGGCATCCATGTGAGCGTAGTTCGGTAAAAAGTCACTTTTCAAGAGTGAAATGAGGCAACTATTCAACGAACTGGTTAAAGCCGGCTCACGCATAAGAAGGGTGAACGGAACAGTGTGAATTCCTGGTGACTGCTCATTTCCTGTGCACAAGACAGGTGATTATTACGGGACTGTAGTCGGTAACCATAACCATACATGCCATGTCTTTATTCAGTTGTCTGTATATTAGCATCCAAAATGAGAGGCCGGTTTCTTTTGCAAGGTGATTCATTCTACAAACTACTTACTGTCTGGAAAACAGTTCGAAAGACAGACTGAAAGTGTTATCTTCTACGGGCTGCACTGCCAGCACAGGCAGCAAAAACCATTGGAAAACGTTTACGTTATGTGCTCGATTTTCTCCAGTAAAAAGGAGGCCCTCTACTCTACCGGATGCTTTTTATAGTGGATATCCATGGTAATTTCAATGTGGGAAATTGTGAGGAGGTGAAAGGAACAGGAAGATAACTTATATGGCGGGAGATCAGTAAACAATTGCAAGCTTTCAGCGTCAATTCTCGTGGTAGTTATCATTTAAGTACAGCCACATTGAAAACTAGAAAACTTTAGTTACCATCCGTGCTCTCCATGCCGAAGCCTAACTGGGGAACGCTTTGTCGACCGACTCAGAAAAACAAGCTCGATTAGCTGAATCTGCACTTCACCAGTGCGATTCTGGGAGCACTTTGAGTCGCTAATGTGTGTGGATATGGGAAGCACATTCTATCTGGGCCGCGAACGAATTAAACTGGATACAGTTCACAAAGGTGTGGCCACTATAGCCATGCCTACACTACTTCACCGAGCTCCTGGCTACAGCAACTTTATTTTGTCAGTAATGAGTGACGTAAGTGGTTTTTAATTGACCGCCCGGTCAGCTGCAGGTAAGCGCGCTCGAGTGCTTAGCATCGGACCAGAAGTGTAAACGAAACACGTTTAGGTGGACAGTGTTGGTTCTGTTCTAGCATTCGACAGCTTCTCAGAATGATTAGCGAGTTACGTAGGGGTGGAGGTTGCGATTAACGACAACGAGGCCACATTGTATCACTTGGCCCATGGAGGCTGGTTGCTTTAGCCCACGGTTTCTTTACTACTTATATTGTATCAGTAGGCATTCAAAATATCAAACATGCATTGAGATGGTGGCCACGTGTCGGCCTAAAAAATGCCCTCTGTGCCCACACTTATCGTGGGCCAACATTGCTAATACGCACAAGAGTATGTAGATAGACGTGAGGAATATGCGGAAAACCGATGGTAGGGACAACGTTGGAATGCATGTGTCGAGGAATCGAGAATTCAAGCCATGCTGAGAAGGGTGGCGGAATGGAGATGACCAGGTTGTATTTGCTACAGGGAAACAACATCGTTTGATAACGCAGTTTATATGAGCATTAGGACGTTTTAGGTTTTTCTTTCCCATTCACCTATTTCCACGACTGAAAATCAAAAGGTCCTTCGTTCGTAGTGATAACCAACCATTCTTAAATTACCTTGGTGTCCTGTTTCTGAACATTATGGGCTTCACTGGAAATCCGAAACAGATCCTGATACAGTGTAGTCAGTCAAAGATGGCTTCCAGCTAGTTGTGAACAGAAAAGTGCTAGATTTCGTGATATCTTCGAGGCGTCCAACAAACCGATCACACTGCTCTAGACTGAACATTTGTCCGTTTGCATGCGATAATTTACTCGCGTCGAGAATTTTCTGGGGGAACTTTCGTGACACGCTCCACTCTCATGCCGCATGTCCGGAATTCGGAATCTGGCATGGGCAAGAACACGCACTGCTGATGTGCTCTAATAAGAGCAAGAGCTAGTAGTGCTCCCAAATTAGTGTAAACTCACCAGAATAATTGGACCAGGACAACTGGAAGACTATTGAAACGTGTACTGTGAACGTAAGATACACATATACTATTCATTGGGTGGTGTTTCCAGAAGTCATGTGACTGCTGTTTGATTAATTGAATAAAGTCCTGAACTGCATGTCCCGTCAGGTCTGCGGATAGGACCCGCACAATAATTTAACCGATCGACAGAGATCAAAGCATCCCACTATCTCCCCCTCTGTTGCTGTCATTTCACCTGACTTTTGCCACCTTAAAAACAGTATAAACTAGGTTAGCTCATTCGGACGAGATGGTGTATATCATTTCCTCCATTGATCTTGGTTGCAACTGATCAAGATAGCCAGACGAGAAAGGACGAGTTTTACCTCACTCTTCTTATGGCCAAACTTGTACTCTGCTACCAAGGTCGAAAATAAGAGAGTGCCTAAGTCTGGTACGAATAGCAATGTCTCCATAAGAAGCAGACCGTATTTTTAGTGGAGGATACTCTATACATTCAATGTGACAATATATTCGACGTCTGTAGATTTTGCATGTTCCTATTCTGTAGTCCAAGCGGTAACCTCATCCTGAATTATATTACTCTAATAACAGTTGATTTTGGCAAAGCCGCTAAACGGCAGTCAACTCTCACATTACATTGGCTTGGTCAGCTCTGAGGCGAAAAGCACCATGGGGTAAGTGGAAAGGATGTCAGCTATGAATGCAGTGAAAGCCGGATAAGATAGAAAGAATAGCGCCTGATCAGGTCTGTCTACCTGTACAATTAGTTTTACTTGCCAAGACAACATCCTTATGTTAACTAAATGACAGCGTGCCTGTAAAAAAAATTAAAAAACCATGTGTAGTGGCCATTCCACCCACCTTTTCAGTGAGTTGTTTTGAGCAAACATAGTTGTGTCCTGTAATACTCAACAGCTTTGTTGCAAATCAGGCTATTCAAAAACGCATCTAAATTGAACTTTTAAATTTTTTAAATTTTAAATTTAAATTTAATTTAAATCTAAATTTTAAATGGAACTTTTATTTAACACGGCGGCTCATCTGGTGCACTGACACATGAAAGAAGAGGTCAGATGCTAGGTTCAATCCAGCCGCAAGAAATAAGCCTATGCAAACTGTTTGACCGATTTGAACAGACTGGGAAGCACTACTTTGTCAGGAGGATTTAGGCACGAACGGAATGAGCAGACGAACAAGAGAATAAGTTCGATTGGGAAAATATGTATCGATAAATTAAGGGACAAAAGAAAAACCTTTTGCTTGACAGATTACTTGTGAACTCAACCACATGTAAAATAGTCACTACTTTGCATTCGTCCAATATCTTTCATTTTCGAAACATAACTATGACACCTTTAGACAAGCGGAGGCTGGGTACAACTGTTCCACCGGTGTCGTCTGAATTATTGATCAAATAAATGAAGACGACGCACACACACACAATCGATGATCAGCAAAACCTGATCGAATTTTTTAAGTCTGCAAACCCATGCGTGAGATAAAAGGGCTGGGGGAAAAGGTGGATGACGTAATGGGAAAAATTGAAGCAATCTTTCAAAACAAGTGGACAAACAGAGGTCCATTGTCTGGACGGTAACCGGCCGATTCAAACGATTAGGTAAGTTGAAACAGTTTAAGTGAAAAGCAAGTAAAAATTTGTTAAGGAGGACGAGCTAGCAGTAATCAGAAGGACGTTCGAAGGTTTGTTCACTGATTTTTTTAAACTAGTCACCGAGTTATTGACCAGAATAAAAGTAGCAGAATGATATGTCACAGTCACACAGACCAAATGTAACAACCTGTATCTTGGGAAAAATTAGAAACTGTAGGCATTTGAATAGAAAAAACACATGCGTGAGAAGACATTAATTACTATCCTAGACCTCCACAGATGAAGACTAGAAAAGACAAATTCAACTTGTAAAAAGGATACAAGACAAGGAAGAGAATTCTTGGAACTTCATGATCGATTCGATTAACCGACAGGCTGAATCGGATCCAACCTATGCATCTCTGCAGGAAAATGATCAGTGACTGAACCGGAATACTCAAATAAGGTTGGAGACCGGATTAACAGATCAAAAGACTAGAAGCCCCAAATCCACCTCATTGCTTTGAGTTTGGAGAGATCAAGACCACAGCTCAGACCAATAGATGAAAGTTGGAGAAAGCCGGTTCAAAGTTCTCACGAACGTTGATCAATAAGATTACAGACTGACAGATCGGCCAGCTGAACCACTGAACCGAATAAACCAAGTAAGGAGTACAAAAGCACACACCGGATGTATTGCCATTGAAGTAACGCCACATTACAAGGGCATACAACTTCGCATTGGTGATTTCCTCTTTACTGATAATGAAACATCTGCAACCAAAATTCCCCAGCTTAGTGAACAAACCAAAGAACATCGAAACTAAGTGGGTTTTCAGCAGTGTACACAATAGCAGATCAGAACCAATTATTAGCTGTCCTCAGTCTTTAAAGCACCCTGATTTAGCCAGATTAGTTTTTATATTGTGAGATAGCCAGTGCAGTTTCTTTCCAATTTCGCTAAATTTCTAACCACTTTTGGACGTTGGTCACAGAATACCAGTTTTGACCTTGCAAAAATTGGCAACATGCGTAATTCTGATATGTAGTACTGCAGCTCAACAACTTCGATCACCATTAACGCGAAATCGGTTGCATGTGGGTACATCCATTCTCCATTCAATCAATCGGTCACGAAGAGACGGAACGGTTTGTGTGCCTCCCTGACCCAGTGAGGTATACTGGGGGTGTCGGTGCGACAAACACAGAGAGTCCCATACCAGACAGGTCAGTGGTTAGAGGTCTGAAGAGCACAGTACGCTGGCCTTGCGGGTTAGGAGTTGGAATATGTGGGACGAAGTGCTCTGTAAAAATGGAAGCATCCTTGCATTTCCCGCCAACAACCGTTGCATTGCAGTCAGGCTTTTGAGCCCAAGACATTGGTTGAAGACACTCAACATCCTCCCATCTAGATGTGGGCAACTTGGCAGTATCCCAATCTCCAAACAACCATTAATTGCACACGTACAAGTAAAATCATGCCACATCGGCCGTCATGTGGTGACACCAGTCTGGTCGCCTCCATCAGGTGCTACAACAACCCCTTCCGTATAAATGACCCAAAACTTTAGTAATCCTGGATTTCCAAGTCCTATTCGACTCGGCTGACCGGTCTATTCTCCATGATACGCTTGCCCATCAAGGAACACGATGGAAATTTGTGAAGGCAATAAGTTCTTTGTATTCTCAGACATGCAGACATGTTGTGAAAGTATACGGAGAGCCCTGCAAAAGCTTCCGTACCCAAAACGGTGTTCGTCAGGGGTGCCACTCTCTCCACTGCTATTTAATGTCGTTATCGACGAGATAATGAGAGGAATGCTGTAAAATCTTCAGACCGGTGTCCAAACAGCTTCCGACGAGAACCTTGTCGATCTGGAATATGCAGACGACATGTTCGAAGAGGAGAAGAAGCCGCAAGTGATTATGGATGAACTGGACAATCACTGAACACGCCACTCCCAATCCAGGGAGACACTCGAAGTTGTGGAGCGTTTTACGTACCTTGGAAGTTGTAGTATTTCTGAGTGTAGTATGGCAGATTAAAATAATAGATAATAATCGTTCAGCTGTAACACCCTTTCGGTGCCTTGCTGTCATGCCACTCGAAGGAAGCACGAGGGCTGGGATGGCTACGTGACATCAACAGGGCAAGCAATTTGTAGCTCCTTGACATTGCTAGTCGACTAATTACTACTTGTACTTGTATGAACTGTCCATCGAGATTTCGGATGATGAGAAGTCCTGTCAGAATTGAAGATGATTAGCACACTCTGCTTAGTAGAAAGGGGGCCAGTTTATTCGCTCTCAGTAAGCACAATGAACGCAAAACATGAAAACACAGGGACAGTATTATTGGAGCGGCGATCGCCTCAACAAGCCCTAACTGTATTGCGATTGTTCACAGCAAAAAAACGTCATCCAGCAGAAAAGAGAGGTCACGTACCCTGAAATTACCAGGACTATATTTTGGAGTATGTCAGAAAAGTTGTTGCACCAGCGAGTTAGAAATTCACGATGATTAAATTTTAGCCTAGTTTGTCTCAGCTACTATCTGTGATACCATTCAAAACAGTGCTACCAACTACTGCTGCTACACAAACTTCTGTGGAAACATCAGGTGTCGTTTCAACTTGAACTTCACTCGGTTCAAACAACACTCACTTTTCTCGCTGCAGTAATTGTTAACCCCCCCCCCCCAGAATAACTACTACTCCTCGATATGTTACCAGAAATCACGTGAAAAAAATGAAAAGCGGGAGTACATACACTTTACAGGAATCAAAGGAATTGAATGGGTAGGAATGGGTCAAAGAATCAGGTGAGTGACGTCAATGTCAATCTCCCACAAGCCTGTCTGACATTGACGTCACTCACCTGATTCTTTGACCCATTGACCTACCCCTCATTCAACCCCCTTCCTTTGATTCCTGTAAAATGTTTGTACTCCCGCTTTTCAACTTTTCTTTTCACGTGATTTCTGGTAACATATAAATTTGTGATGTATTAGCCAAGAGGAACAATCACAGAAAACAAGCTTTGTTCGCTACCTTCATTGTTCTCATGACTTCCACGGGTATATTCAGTCGCTACTCCTCGATAGGCTCACTGTCCAGTAAGTTTTTAACGAATTGACCTGGTTGTCTTCTATTCATGAGCATAGAATGTTATCTTGTGGCCACAAATGAGGTTTACGATATTACGTAGGGTCTTGTTCACGAGGTTATCTAAGAACTCAGACGACTTGAAATGACTAATTCCGGAAAACCTCGCAAAAATTCATATGGCAAGAATCTCTTTAAATGAGGTTTACTCCATTTTTAAACATCGCCTCAGCGCACCGTGACATTAGAGCTCGGGAGTATTTACTGAGGGGACTGCGACACAGTGACTGCTTTATGTTTGTGCTGTTACGCCATCGTTGATAGACAGGCCCAAATCTTCTTACCTCGCTCGGACAACAAAGGGCACGTCTGTCCCCGATATACGGAGCTGATTCAGTCTTTCCTCAGTTGGATTGTTTGTTGTTTAAATACACCGCAATAAGAGTCCAAAATCAGAGGGTCAATTTGCACTTAGTTGAGAGTCTTGTTGTAAAAAAAATCATAAAATAAGATAAACCAGTGAACTAGCATTAATCTACTAGCTAAGTGAACACACCGACGACCATCTACGTTACCTGATCAACTACCAATCTTCTCAGTACATAGCAGCTGAGGACAAGAACGCCATTGACATCGATTAGCAGCTATAGCGTGCGATATACCTAGCCAGATCAATCGAAGCTCATCTTGGAAGGCGGATCCCATTGACGGCACCCAGACCTTTACTAAGCATTTTTCATACCTCTCGACCATGTCGGAGGACGACTCCTCTGCTTGCTCCACTCTGTATTAGGAGTAGAAAACAGCATACTTCTCGGCAGATGATGATTCAGCATGTATAACTTCAGAATCTGAAGTCAAACTCACACAACCGAACATTCGCATTCTAAACGTCGTGTCGCGGATTCGTTGGCACCAGCAAGCACAGGCAAAGGTTCTGAGACAACGACCATCAAAGACCTGAAGAAGTCTCATTTTCGCTGTTTTCAAAGGCCGCGTCTCGCAAACGTACTACCCACCAGCCCGATATGCACGCCCCTTGCAATTCAGAGGTATACCGCTTCCTCACCATTGGTGTCTCACCTAAGCAAACAGGATTTCGGCCCTAGAGATTTGCGCATTGACATCTCTTGTAACACTACAATTCATACAACTACCAAGATACATAAAATGCTTCAAAACCTCGGTTACATCTCGCTGGATTGTGACTAATATGTTTAGTGACTGCATGTCCAGAATCACGACCTTAGGCTGTGTAGGTGAAAAGCTTATACCATAGAACAGGAGGACCATCGACCCGAGTTGCAGAGTGGATTGCTCACCGCCTGCGTGACCCTAAAAGCAAAAAAGGGCGAGTCCGGACGAGCATATGATAAGGATCCAAACGTCTGTTCCAAAAGCAGCGACAGTCAAGTTATCAGTTCACATGATCGGTAAATGATAGCGATGGATCTACGTCTGTCAAGCTCTTCGGGGCAGCAATGTAACCAGACAATTTCGTTTTTCCCGAAGATATCAACGAATAAAAGGAGTGTTGATTCCCACCAAGGAATGGCCTCAACTATCAATTTTGCTATTAATGTTTGGCTATGCACAAACAATGGAAACCGTCACATAACAGTAGTAAGCGTAGGTTCCTAGGATAAGTGAAACATCGAAAATATGAAACGTGTATGTAAGAAAAGGGAAAAGCAGTAGCGTTTTTCGTAAAGTGAATCACCTTTAGCCAGTTACTGGTTAAATCCAAATCTTCAAGATTGGCCAACTCACAAAAATCCTCGGGCAGTTTGGTAATGCGATTATAGGACAGGTCCAGTTGAACTAGTTGTCTCCATTGCGAAGCTTGGTTCAAGATCACGGAAAGCAAAATGCAGGGTTTGACGTTAGATATTTTATAATGAGTGGTGAAAACTGCAAGAGTTCACTCTGGTTTTGTGTCACGACATACTCACCAAAGTAAATTCAGCTGGTCTCGTCTTAAGAAACCGAGCCGCAGAAGAGACCACGTTTGCTTGGTCCCTGAAACTTCCATCCTCTATGAACCATATGGGGAACCTACGACGGACGTGGACACATGGAACTTATGGACCCGCGTTCATATGTTTAAAAGACTAACTCATTGACAGAATGTCCGCAGCCAGAAGATCTCGCAATAGGGAACTCTAACTCAAAGACGGAAATGTGCAAGTGGTATCCGCTACGAAGAGACTGGACCTTACCGTGGTGCGACGGCTTCTGTACGTCCGTACTGCTGTCCACTCAGGCAGTAGTGCCTGAGTGGGCAGCAATCACCTCACTATTCAAATGAACAGACCGAAATGGCAATCACTCCAGCGCATATTGATGATGATTCCCAGTGAGAGAGAATCAGCCGTACGGTGCTTGATGAATTTTAAGCTCAGACTGACTTTACCTACAGGACGAAATCTCCATTGAGAATTTTGTTGTGCCGCAATTATGAACTGTTGAATGAAGTGATTTTCAACCGCTTCAAGGGCCTTGCAGTAGGCAGTAGACGTCATGATACACATGCACTCTTGATGCTTTTCAATGGTGTTATTTGCTTCCTTCCCAATCCTTCCATCTTAAATTAAAACTTCAGTCTTCCCAATGTTTATACACGTGCACACATGCTGTTAATTCCGAATAGTCTTTGGTGTGTATGGTTAAGATGCCCGGAATTCGGTTACTCTCATTCTAAAACTTTTAACAATTCTTTCGCTCATATTGTCCAAATGAAGAAAACAAATCAAATGCTCGACTCTATGCTAACGAAAGGTAACAACCCTTAGATCTCGCATCGACAGGAACTAATTGGCTGTAATTGGTTTGTTCTAATTAACACGAGTCAACATTCTGGCACAAGGTAAAATGTCACAGCCAACGTTTGGGCCACCCAGGGATAATTATATTTGAGGTCAGTGTGCGTTAGCCAAAGCCTCAATAACGAAATTGATAAACCAAATTCAAGATCTTTCCTCCAACAGTCCAATGTAAGCAGAAAATACTCAATTAACAGGCCGTTTCAACACATTCCAAATTGCATGTGAACTTAACCGTATTTAATTACCTCGGCCTATTTTAATTTCGGATGAGAAAGGACGACGTTGTCTTTACTTACACTTTCGCTTACTAGAGGGTCATAATCAGGTTTTAAGGATTCCAAGTGCTGTTTGGCGTTCGCGTATCTTGTAGCATTTTATGAATTGGTTTCTTTACATAATGCACTCGCCGTTCAGTTCAATGGAATTCGAGATAACCCCCTCTTGTTAAGAACACTCAACATTTGGCTCACGGTGCAGTTGGTTGATTCCGAAGCAGCGGTTTGACTTTGTTCGACTTTAATATTCTTTTCTGGTAACTGATCGGCTAACTGAACTGGGCTGCAGCTAGGCCAGTTCTTCATCGCATTGCTAATGGAATCAAAAATTTAGCAGAACTGTAGTATCCCAAAGCAAAATTAGAAAAACTAAAGGAGTTTAAATGTAAATGATGAGCTGAATTCGTCCCCCAAACTATTGATTTTGGAAGCCGGGAGTGACAGATAGGCAGATTATGCATAAACCAAGCAAGGATTGCACAGAAGATGATAGGCGACACGAGATCAATCGTGCTCAACATCATCCGAGGAGTGCAAATTACTGGTGCTAAAAATCCAGCCATATGTCTCAACTCGCATATAACTGACGAGATAGTGGTAAGGTAAAACGTCTCCAAGGGGAGAGAAGCTTACAGCCATGGTGGAGGTGGTGGTAACAGGCCAGGTAAAAGAATAGCATCGACACTCGTATTGCTTTTTTCCTCTGTTCAGATGCACACGAAGAATAATTGAAAACAGACAACAGGTGGATTACCAAAGTCAGTGACTTTGGTAGCTGAGCTGTCATATGGAAAAATCAAAAGTGAATAGTGTCTAACAGCGAAGAGGGATAGCATTTGCCGCTAGGCCTATCATGTTTGTCACATGATAGGTACTTTGGGGCTTGAAGTAATTTAGTTTTAAGCTGTAACTGGTTCTCATGAGTTTAAACGCTGACCAATAAACCCACGCTATCCGGAAGGATAGCACAATAGGCGAAACCATGCAGGTCGTCACTGAATTCTTCCTCAGCTATGACACTTTAAATGTGGGTAAAAATGTCAGGTGTGTAACTGGTTCTCATGAGTTTAAACGCTGACCAATAAACCCACGCTATCCGGAAGGATAGCACAATAGGCGAAACCATGCAGGTCGTCACTGAATTCTTCCTCAGCTATGACACTTTAAATGTGGGTAAAAATGTCAGGTAGGACTTTCCGTTTCAGAGGCCTGTGGAAACTAATAGCTGCCGAAAAAAAAAACATTGTGCTAATTTAGCATATGTATCCTATTTCGACGGATTCTTCGTCACTTTCAAAATGACACAAGTTTGCAAGCACGGTGAGTCACGTCTTCATAGAGTGACAAGGCCATTAAATAAGCGGATGTGATAGGATGGATCAACAAGCTTTTCGACAACGGTTCCTCACAAGCTCCAAGAAGCAGTCGAATCGGAAAGTGCTTCAGACAAATGAAACGCTTTATCCTTTCACTTCTAACCCCGTAGTTAGGTAAGTAGGTAAAGTGCAGGTGAAGTTTTGTGGACCAATAACATGTCATTAGATAATCAGTAGGAAAACGATGGAGTGGTAGTTTTTGATGGTAGAGGAACGCGAAGCAGTTACTTGTGATTCTCATGCATAGTCGAATCACCCAGTTTCAGCAGTTTCCTGGTGACTGATTACTGCATTTTGCAAATAGACTGATATGTCTATTGCTGACGAAATTTGCGACCGTCGTTCAACAACCATTCACAATTAGGATAAAGGGCTACTGAATTCACTTTATGTAGCTTACAAATCATGCGGCTGTTAAAATCTCTTCGAGAGTTATTCTTTCGTCTTCTTTGAGCTCAAGAGGTGGGTGTGCCCCTCCCTTCAGTTTTCGTCAGCCTTATGTTCTACTTAAATATCAAACTGTACGCGAATTGACGCGGATACACTAACTTACGGAATTATACTGCTGTTAACCAGAGACTTGAGTGGATCCCTGGCTTATGGTATTCTTCAACTCAGTAGGGTTTAATGTTACCTGTACGGTAATTTGTAAGTTTCGTACAATTTTGTGTTCAAGCATAACATAAAGATGACGGGGAATCGAAGGCTATGCCTATCTGATGAATCCAAAGAAGAACGAAACCGCAAGTTAGCTGTTGAAGAGTTTAGGAGTAATATGTTAAATCAACGAAATAGACTACGACTTTTCGAATATCTTGTCAGCCGAAACATCAGACAGCCTTTGCGCAGCCCATTCAGCTGAAAAATACCACAAACAAGTTCTTTTGACTCCTCCGTTAACGCCAATGTAGTTCGGAAGTGAGCTGTTGTATTCTACTCATTGTTAGAGACAGTTGTTTGCAGGAACGTAATATTCGCCTAACATGTCACACGTGCCTACCCAGGCCTGAGAAATTCAAGGGAAGTTCACAAGGAAAGTAAACACCCAAGCGATTTTTGGGGCGGGTGCTAGAAAAAGCAGGTCTGACGGTTCTTCTAAGGAACAGCCCAGTGATTACTTGAAGCGGCAAACATTAGAGAGTGGGATTTGGTTGGTATACCTGAACCGCCAAGTTCCATCCAAGCACACACAGTCACAAACTACAAATTCAGCCGAAATGCTTACCAGTAATTTCCAGGTGGACAATATTGTTGTTTCCCAGGGAAAGCGAACGCAAGCGATCAGCATCCACAAAATCTTTGGTGGAGACTGTATCAAGGTTGTTGTAATCCATGCTCAGATGCTGAAGGCAGAGAAGAAGCCATATTGAGTACTTCTAAACGCCAGTAAAGACTATTCATTCAGACCTCGACTCACCTGACTTTCAAAGCGTAACAAACGTGCTTCGCTAGACGAAAGCACTATTTCATATAGCCACAAAGTAAGACGTGCGTTTTGGGGCAAGGTAAACCAGTCCTGACCATCACGTTTAGAACGACAATGCCAGTGGTTGATTTGGAGTTTGAAAGTAAACAGAAATCGAACGTCTACCAAGGCTGTGACAAGCGTGCTTGTTGCGTCTTGTCTGGTAGGCTATTGCTGAAGCGCATTTTTTTGAAATCAACTTCAGTGCTATCCAGACCAAATGTTTTCCGGTCAAATCCATCATGATTCATTACTCAAACCGTAGAGTGGGTGAGAACACTGCGCAGTAAAAAGCCCATACCAGTTATCGCAGATTGCATTATTACTAATAAATCATTGTCTTGTATTAACTATCCATCACTCATTTGAGGCAATATTTAATCCACAATACCAGGCTGGACCATACAGTAACAACAAAAATGACCTAGTTGCACAGCGTACTAATACGGCGATCTCAGATATTTGAATAAAAACTACGACGCATTCGACATTGGATAGCAGCATAATCAGATTGTGCCGAGTTCGCGAATTGCGGGAATGACTTGAGTCTAAGAACATTCACCAAAAGACCTCTTCAGGATTATTTCTAAAATTTATGCGCCACCCAGTTTCGGGCTGCATTTAAAAACCGTTAAATACTTTATGTAAGACCAAACTGAAAGTACCTCTGACGTCCCAGATGGTCATCGAATGCCCGATTTCACCTCAGTACTGTATCAGATTAATCGTACAGTAGTTACGCTACGGTCTTATTTGTGTTTCTGGGAAGTAGGATCAAATTCATGAACCGACCACTGCGTGTTCGGTATAACGGTGAGTCTTACAGAGCGACGACCGTAACAGAGAGTTGTCCTAACCACATGTTCATTTCTTATATCCTACAGATACATCTCTCAGAAGGGGAGCAGTCAGTTCAGCTAATAGATGAAAGACGAAGCAGCCGGATGACAACCAAATTAAATTTGTTAAAATCATAACTTACCTCCAGATGCACTAACTGTCCGATGGCTCCCGTGGGAAAAACGGAGAAGGTGTTTCTGGATAGTGTTGCAGAACGTACGGACGGCATTTTACAAAGAAGGTCATCCTGAGTGGAAGATGCGGCATCAGTAAGTTCTGTGGTGGCAGCCATATAAATGTGAGAGAAACAAAGCAAATACCAGACGGAGCAGTTAAAATACGCAAAATCACAAATCACCTGAACTACCCAGCAGTCGCTGCCACGGCCTACGGTGACTGAACATGAGTAAATCTATTAGTACTTTATAATTTCTGTAATTCGGTTGGTTGTGGAAATTTCAAAAATTATCCTGGGTACCCGAAGCATTGGAACTATAACAACGTTCCCCGAAAAATATTCCGTGATCGTCGAAAAGAACTTCACTCCAGAAGGACCTCCTGGATTTCATTAATTTCCGACAAGACTACGTTTAGCTTCATGGTCGACGCCTAAACTGAGATGCATGTGAATGCCTCCACAGCACAATGCACCAACTACGAACCACTGGTGTATATTCATAAGCAAGAACATCTGCACATAGAGAACTATGTGTTTTTTATACTGATCGCCCGTTACCACCCACAGAACTGAAGTCCTGGGTCTGTTATGTTCCATTTCCTGAAAATGTACACTGCTAAGTCCCTCTAGTTTCATTCTCCGCTTCTCCCCTTTCCCCATACGTATATACTTCAGTATCATGGCTCAACTGCGCCAGTAGAAACATATAGAAGAAACTCTTGTATTCAATTATCTTTAAGAGAGAAGCCAGTAAGTGTGACACTGCCCACCAAGCGTGGTAGTGATGCTGATTCTGGTGGATTCGAACCTTGACTCACAAATACGATTTTCCGCTCTAAATGGACCACCCTAACAAACGAAGCGGCTCCCGGAGGAAGATTATCTCTGGTCCATCTTCTTTTTAGAAGAGGGAAGAAAACAGTAGTATCGTAAATGTATGTCTATCAGTGAGTGCTCTTCCCCAGTTTACTTTGGAATGATTGGAATGATTGGGATTGGTTTAACTACCACGTTTTCAAAATCCTTTGAAAAATGGGAATAAGGTTATTTCATCCGGACAGCTGATTTGACGAGGTTGTGGATGAGCTAGGAACGACCGTGAAATGTTTGAAGCCAAAAGTGACAAAATCGAGGATTCCAGAACATCCACTTTCATATTCCTTGGAAGTACCCCCTTAATCTTTGAAACCCTTTTACCGGTAACCAGATAACCAAGTGACAAAACCATGATACATTTTTAGAAGGTTCGCCTTTCACCATCAGTGCTTAACTGACCGAGCGCGTTCGCTTAAATGTCACTTCAATGAAATCCTATTGCATTCTTTTTTTTGAAAAGTGCGTACTATGAGATAATTCAAGAACAATCTGATTTAATATGGACGGTTAGGTTAATTTAGGTCGTTCAACTGTAACATCCTGCCGGTTTCTAGCTGTCGCGCTACGAGGACTGAGATACTGCCACGTTGCCCGGGCCTAGACAAGAGCGGTAGAGATGTCGGGGTTGGATTCGAGCTACGGACCTTCCAATCAGTAAGTTCGCGCCTCCAACCCTGAGCTATCTCGACTCCATTCGGATACGATCGATCGAAGTAAACAGGAGCCGCCGTCAAATGCAGTATGATATCCTAGGTAGATTGAAAGTGTATTAAAACCTAACTGACGCTATCACATTCTTCAAAGAATCCATATATACTCATTCAGACGCTCTGAAGCAGTTTAACGCAGTTAATTGCTTTCAAATGTTAGATGCTTACACTTAAAGCACAAACCATACGGTCTGACAATCTTTCCAGCTGCTATTTGGATCTTTCATTTTATTCAGGAAAACTTCAGTAAGTAATGGATCGTCCATTAGCTCGCTGGGTTCGGTAATTTCGCTTAGGTCTGCCTTCAGGCAACCGGGATGAAGTCGATGATGCCCAAATATAAACTAGCTTCACAGAAGAGCAAGGGCAAATTAACCTTACGAAAGTGGCTTTACCTCGCAAATAGATAGACGCACTGATTGGCTGACGTATCAATGAAAATTGAGGCGAAATCACGTTTGGTGGTATAAACACCACTCAGATTTTTTCTCGGGTGAAAATATCCGGATATTGGTCGCAGAGTCTCTCATTAAAAGTCTAAAAATGCCCCTAAAGGAGGATAGACACGTCAAGTTAAGATGTTCAACGAAGCTGTTCAACGTATGCAATTAAACCAAACCGGTGCATGCCCAAAGGACACCTTAAATTAAAGCCCCATAAATTTTACCTACAAAATCCCGCATAAACTAGGTGGACGCCGCAGTGTGAAAGAGGCATCCTTAAGGAAACAGGCAGTTTTGTACTGTGGATTGCCGGTGCTCAAAAGTAATTCGGAAAATTACGGTCTAATAACACTAGCGGCTGTAGCGGACTTGAAGTTCGAACTGGTAGCCAATGTGAGTGTGTCATTTTGGCATGTTCGTTTTGTGAAATGCAGACATAAACAAGGTCCGACGACAAAATGATTTAGACAACACGAATTATGGATACCCATACCATGCATGTGATTTGGCCGTCTAGTTTCACATTCGTTTCGTGTTTGACTTGGACCATTGTTTGGTGCAAATCGGTCGCTTGTCTTTCATCTTAAGTTTCATGTGCGCACTCTGATATTCCCTGCAAGTGTACAGAGTGAACTAAAATCTTGCACCCAAATTTTTCGCCTATCTATACATCGAGGTGAGAAAATTTAATCAGGTTTACCATTAGTAATAAAGCGTGGAAAAGCAATGCACTTCAAACGTTCACAGCAATTACCTCAAACATGTCAGGTATAAAGACAAAGGCGTCGCGCTGACCGAAAAAAGCACATGCAACCTGATGCAATATCTCAGAAGAGGTCGTACACCACAGATGTATGATCTATACAAGGTAATCCCGCTCAAAACTTTAGCCACCGGTGGCCGGAGAAAACTAAGCAACCCACTTTTGAGTTGGGCACCCTCAAAGGGAATAAATGCATGCGGACATGCCTTTAACTTTGGACGCATTCCAACTATTCCAGACTAAGTGCATTTCCGCATCAAATGAGCATGCATCTTGGTTAAGTGAGTTTGGTACAGGTTCTCTAAGAATCGTACTGCGAAGCAAATCACTATTACAAAATCTCTGCTGAAACCCCTCTCTATTGAAATCTACCGATGAAGGTATCCCGTCTAACGTGGTAAAAGGCTGGTACGGGGCAGAAAGTTGATGAAACTATCAGGGTGAGCTTTTGTGCGTAGCACGCACGCCACGAGCTTCAAATTTCTCAGATATCAACATAAACTTTTTTCACATTGAGCTATAATGGAGCTCTTCGTCGGATGTTTCCAAAAACCCTCTATATAATTATAAAATGACTGGATTTGGAGCTAAGTTGTCCCAATAGCGTTTAGACTCTGAGATGAAAGAGTCGTGCATTTCTCAAAATATTTTAATTAGCATCGAATGTCAAGATCTATATCTTAACACGTATGAATATTGTAGGTTCATTCCAATTAATTCATTGAAATATCTTTTAAAAATGTCCGAATATCATGACAAGAAAGAGATATGCGCGGCAAATGATGGGTGGTGAACACTTTGGTTGTAGGGATCATCATCTTCCATCTGGGAGCGCAAGAACTAGGAATACCATCTACCATAGAAACAGATTTAACGAGTTCACTCAATCCTTGTCGGTAGGGTTCAGTAGCATAGCTAGCCCAAATTCTACATACCCAAGACCAGATTGCATATTTTTTACAGGATTTGACTTCGCAATGCACAAATTTAATTTTATTCAAGATGATGTTAGTTCCACAGCTCTTTGAAGCATGCCCTGAACTTGAAATGTTTCCCATCAATCCGGTCAACATTTGCTGGCATTTGTAACTGGAAGGTAGTTAACCAAAAGTTAGGAACTACCGTAGAATCTAACATCTGGCGATCTATAATCACCAATGCAGTACGAAAAATCTCCCCATACTCGATATAGCTACAAAAAATGACGACCGGAATAGCTCGTAACTCATCAGATAAATATCACTTGACTCACTGGTAGTCGCACGATCTGATTTCCTTCGACGTTCAGTTCGGTGAGTTGCTGGCACTGAGCGAGTTCAGTCGGAAGTCTTGTCAGTCGATTGTACCTGAAAGAAACAAAATAAAAGTAACAGTAAGAAGGGCCTTATCATATCGAACCATAGTAAGTCGAAGAGTTTGCCGCAACCTTATGAGTAGTCGGTTACGAAATTTTCTAGTTCCTTCCTCGAAAAACAGAAGTTGTTTGGGTGAAAAGTTTGCGTCGTCGATCTTACGACAACGGTACGAAACTCGTATCACCGTTTGACCCCCTGAGACATTGAGTTATGTAGTTGCTAATCAATATCCTTAAAGTGTTAGTTGTGACTTTCTATCAAGATTGCTTGTATGTGTCTGGAGATGTTTTGTAATTTTTGAAATTCTTCTTCAATACTGAATTCTCTCAGCTCGCGTGAAAGAACATTTGTTCAGAAACTGGCGTAAACAAATAGTGCATACATAATACGGGAGTTTTTCGTCATTCAGGTTGTAAGGACACGATCTTGGTAAAAGTACGCTCTAACCAAAAGATGCGCCGGCTATTTAAATAGTCACTTTGCAGCTACTGTTTGCAATGCAACGACCACTGAATTATCTCGTTTCGCAGGATAAGCCATACGAAGAAATCGTAAACCGTTCAGTTGTAGCATCCGTTCAGTGCCTAACTGTCATGCCACCAGAAGGAAACACAAGGGTTGTGATTCTACCAGGTTTCCCAATTCTAGACAGGGAACTCGAGAGGTAGATCTCGGGTTCGAAAGACGGACCTTCCGATCAGCAAATTCACGCCCTAACTGCCTCGGGTTCGAAAGACGGACCTTCCGATCGGCAAATTCACGCCCTAACTGCTGAGCCATACGAATAGCAAAACACAGTTAAATGCATTCACCACTGAGCTGCATTTTAAGTATTTTCCTTGACTTAATAACCCCAGTGGATGGAAAACCCACGGTTGAAAAACAGTTGCAATTTAACAAACTCTGTTCATCCACACATGCCGTGTTGGCCAATCAGCTGAATGTGAGCAATAATCAGCCAGCAGAGTAGAGTAGCCGGTAGCTTTTTTAATCGCTTGTAAGTAACATTCGTCTGTGCACTTATATTGCGGTGAGATGATAACGGTGTCGATGAAATCCCTGTTGACTGGTAATAATGATAGGACGGATCTGTCAAGTTAGCGTACAAATCAGTCACAACATGTAGTACACTTCAGTACAAGCGTTTGCGTATAAACTTTCAGTAACTTATGGTTAGGATTTGATTTCTTTCATACTTTGGTGGGAGCAATCAGTGATCGCATCTGCGGCAACAGTTGCCATAACAACAAGGTGCACTACATCCACGACTAAGCATGGCCGGCTGACGTAGCCAAAAGTATTCCATCGTTGCGCTAGGAAGGAATTTCAATATTCTCAATGGAGCTTCAATGATAAACTGACGGTTAATATCGGTGGTGTCACCAGATGGAAGGTGTCCTTCAGTAATAAGTCCTTTGCTATTTGTGGACCAGAATTGGCGATAAATCTTCATGATCGGCGTTAACTGTATATGGCCACAAAGGTGCGTAACTGAATTTAAGCAAACCTGGTTATAAAAAAGCGTTTTCCAAACTGCTTTGGTTGTAAACTGCATGGGTGCGAAACTTTCTTTACTAGTAATTTCCACCACAGACCAGAACATTGTTCTAGTGATTACAGGAACCCGGCACACTTCAAAGCCAGTCTACCGATTAGGAAGACAGAAGGATTCAAGCTCGCAGTTTGTACTCTCGTTGCAAAACGTTTTGTTAAAAAGTTGTATTCACAGCACTCAGGTGAAGTCCTATGCAAAACTGAGAAAGACAATTGCCAAAATCTGGTCCGTGATTAGGATTGGTGTTTCTATAACCAGATTTGGACGACGGATGAAAAATGCTCTCAGGATTGGACAAGCGTGATAAGACAAACGATCCAGCTTTTTATATCAAACGTGGGAGGACATGACAAGTATACCGCAATACTCTTGGTTAGTGAAGACTGCCGAATGATGTTTAACAGGAGATGAAAGGCAAGAACACTGACAGGTATCGAGTGTTCATTTCATTTGACAGGATTAGGGCAAAGCAACATAGAATTCAAGTGAACAGGTACACTGTGAGGCAGCGTCCATAATAGCTCAGTTGTTGGGGTGTTAACCAGTAGGCGAGACTACACGGTTACGAATCCCGCCAAAGGACTCTCTTTTCGTTTTTATTATACGTACTTGGGTCCAATTCAAGAAACGTGACCTCACCCATGTTAAAGCGCATCACCGTTTTATACGGTTTCCAGATAAAACTCATAGGATGATATGATGAGCATCTGACGGTGTCCAAGGTCGACTTACTAAGATGTTCAGATGTCCTGAGGGGATATGTGCAGCACATTGTATTTTGTATCGGGGGTTTAACTTCACATCAGATAATCTTCAAGTCACCTTGGGCATATTGAATTTGTTTCGAATGACCTTACAGACTTTATCGGCACATTTTGTGGGGGAGAAATCTTAACAACAAAAATGTATGCAGAAGAAAACTCTCTCCCTAGCATTTCTCTTGTGTAGCCACCACAGATAAACGCAGTCAACCCGTGAACCACCAGTAGTACGGATCAGGTAAACTAAAAGGCAGCTAATGTTTGTACTTGAGATTTCCATTTGGGTAATCTAACAATCCACACCTAAGCCCTTCAGATATCTAGAGTATACTGACATCTGATCCACTCTGAAATTCACTGGTTTGTTCATGCGGTGGAGACCGGAATGAATAACAGGCAACTATCAAGAGATAAGTTATCTGGGTAATTTAGTGTTAGAGTACCAACACTGGGGTGAGAGATCTGCAGTCCGATTCTGTCTCCAAGCGTGTCGTTTTGCTCATGTTTGTAAGTGGACATTTCGAAATGCGGAACTTTTGGAAGATATAAGAGATTAAAAAAGAAGGATTTTCCAAGAAGATATTCATAAATAAGTAGGATATGCTCAGAGTGATAACCCTAAGCCTAAAATTATCAAAAACACTATGACACCGAGAGCGTCCTTATAAACTAGGAGGCGGTAAAATCCGGCGGTAAAACAAAGTTGTCTGTCTAGTTATGTGTGTGCTCAATCTATAAGCGGCTTACAACCAAGAGGCATCAGATTAGGACCACTGTAGCCTTTTTAGAAAATACAACCAATTAATTTCACCTTCGATCTGCAAAGATTGCGTTTTGTTGCCAAAAATAACTACGGAAAAATGTCAAAAAGATTCACTCAAGTTTGGACCAATACAGCCACGCACATGTGGACAAAGTCTGTCATCTGAAAGGGCGGAACAATTTCCAGTCGGGGAGAAGTTCGGTAGTCGGTTTAGTTTAGCTCATGCATATGATTAGCCCAGAAACAAGACTACCTGGAAAAAAGTGAGGGCAATTAATAATTCTACAAGATTATCACGAAAAAATTGGGAACAGCCAATCCGGTGAGCTTAACATGTCGCAAAAGTTCATTATCCGCCAAACGTTGCCAGTGTGGAGGTTTTCTCAGTCAAACGCGTCGGTAAGACAGTGGTAATAAGTTGGAAGTTATGGTCTCATCGTTATGCATATTCCACTCGGACTGTAGAAAACTACGGGAAAATAAGCTTTTATCGTCAATTGAAAAGTATAGCTTCAGTTGTAACACGATGAATCACGGGCTAATAATAGTGAATAGAAATAATAAATAAATCGTTCAGCTGTAGCACCCTTTCGGTGCCTAGCTGCCATGCCACCCGAAGGAAGCACGAGGGCTGGGATACTGCCAGGTTGCCCAAGCCTAGACAGGGGAAGTCGAGAGGCAGAGGCAGGGTTTGAACCACGAACCTTCCGATCAGTACGCTCGCGCTCTAACCGCCGAGCTATCCCAACCCAACCCTGATGACGATGGAAAAACAACTCTAGCGGTGAATGCTGCTGTCGCATCAAGATGCAACAAATTACGTTTAACCGAATTTCTATCATTTCTGAACGCTACTCAACATGAATGAAACTACGCACTTCACTGAAAAACATCTGTTGGTATGTTTTTCGTTTTAATCCTTTTTGTTTCAGAGAAGTGATAAATAAAAGACCGCACTTATGTTTTACTCCGACATAGTAGAGCGAAAAAGAACCAGTGCCATGCGCCTCCACTGGCTTCGGAATCACCCCTAGACAGATGGGCAGATCTGAATTCATCAAACCTTTGAGTGGAATGCCCGGACGCTTATCAGCTTCACTTTAAGCTAGACTGTGGACGTGTGTGTGTGTGAGTCTAATTCATTCGTGTCGTACACTCGACGTACGCGTTGTATCGATTGTCTCATCCAGTCTTTGCATGTTTGATGACTGTTGACCAATGATCAGTTCTATACCTTATTTAAATGAGAAAGTAGTGTCAGCTGCAGACTGACGCCCGCTGAAATCCTGACTTCGATACTATGGTTACAGTATGGTTACCAACAACATAGGATTCTGAATCAGATGGGTAAGCAAAACATATGAAGTCAAACACCCCAAAAAAGGGAAGGTGATGAGCACGGGCCTCTCAGCTAAACATTCATCCTAAGAAAACAGTGACTGACAGGTGCCAGTACTGAGCGTCACATTATTAGTGATTTCAGACTTCACGGACGAGTTGATTAACTGAGCCAATTCCTCAACAGACCCCGGTTCCATCTCGCATATTTTTTGTGACTTTTAATCTGTTACATACGATTTTTACCATTGACGTGGCAGGATACAACACTGAATACACATAGATAATTTGGAAATGACGCTCGATGTTCAACTTCAAGTGAACTTCAGATTTCAGTCAGAAACACATTGAGGTGAGGAGGTCTGTAAAGTCCTAAATTTGCCTCATTCTAAAAGTGGGGAGCAGGGTTATGTCGACGGATTACAATGGACTAAGTAAACTAAAGAACTAGACACTCCACTTACAGACAACACGTTGATATACCAAACACCGAGACCTAATGTTGTCCATCCTATGGAGACAGAGGTGTCTTTAATTAGTATATAAGGGAAGAAAATGAAACAGTTCGGCGTACTTCACACAGCAAAAATACATGAATTTGTCAGAGTATGAACGTATAGAGTATTCCCCAGCAGACAGAAGAGCAATGCTATCATGTGTTTGTCCCAGAGAGCAGTGACCGTCTGTGCGGAGAACTAGAATTTTTGTAGCAAGCAATTCACGGTACCCAGTGTACGGCTTTCTCCATTCTTCAAGTGATGGAATTTGCAAAGGCATGCGACACCCAAAAGTGACAGTATATGCCCAAACCCCACATTTCGGGTCAATCGGTCAAAAGACCAAATAAGTATGTCGACTTAACACTTACTACTTCAAAACCACAATGGATTTTCCATACTTCTTGAGAAATCGACCAGATAACGACAGGCCTGATGAAAGTGCACGAAATTTTAATACCCAGTAATTATGTCTTCTTATTTGGTGAAAAAGACGACGTAACAAACTGCTGCGTGATTATGTCGAGCATCGCATCTCAGGAGCAAACTAATGAGGTATCCACTAACGTCTATACTTGTGAAACACTCGCGCTCGTCGTCCGGTTTCTCCCAAAACCAGAAATTACAACTGCAATAGAAAAGTATGCAGTTGTGGTTCATTGTGTATGTGATAGATTTTAAGAAATGGATCTATTCTGGAAGTTGCCGAACAAACTGGGATGAAAGTGTCTACTTAAGAAACAGTCACAAATAAAGAGATTCATTTTTGTAGTATGATATACATTAGTATTTCTCTAGATTGTAGATGGTAACGATCAGACTACCGATGAAAGGAAGAAGTCCTTCGCTGCGGAGTTGTCTATTTGAGAACACCAACTTAACAGTTACAGACTATTGAACAAGGGAGCAAAACTCTCATATGCATCTCGTTTACAAAACTGAATATCCACCTTCTCCTTGAACGCGTCTTCCTGAACTTTTATGGATATTCATTGTCTGTTACTCAAATGCAGGCAGATGCTACAAAGAAACTCCACCAATTCTGTAACAGATCTCACTTTTCAAGAGACGCAAAGCGGATTCACGAGGAGACGTGCTACTCACATGCCTCATCAGTAGTATCCACCGTTACATGGGAAGCTACCTGGTTGTTGGGGCCTTATCGCTTTATCACTTTTTCTTCTGCTTAAACGCTAAAGAGATTCACCAAGTGTCTTCAAGACCACAGGTATTCACATTTATATAAACATATACCGTGCTACACCTACGATGGGCTTCATTCCGAGAAGATCATTATCATCATCATCGACAACATAACACGAAGTGAGGATGGGAAGGAATTCACGATTCACAAACTCCCAGGATATCAACTCTTCTCACTGATCTCATACAAGTTTTATGGAGCGGATTTGGCTTTTAAATCAATCATTTACTTTTATTTCCTCACCACCAGAACCCTAAGTGGTCATGAACAACCAACCAGCGGACCTGAGGAATCAATACTGATCGGTCTCTCAACAAGAAAGAGGGCATGAAGTTTACAAAGTTAAATACATTTCTGCACATCGGACCGCCGACCTACCGAAAAACTTCACCTCATCGACTGACAAGATCATATTACAAATATAAACTGCAAGAGGCAAGTAATTCAGCTCTTCAGAACACGAACACACCCTTAGTTTATCTTATCCAAAAATTGTCCAACAAAAGAAAAGCAGATAAAAATTCTTGATGCATTGTCTTCCCCCTATCACGTCGGGCAGTATGAGAACTTACCCAGACTGATTAAGTAGCGAGACTTTTCATCAGAATACTTGCACCATTAAATCCTTGAAGTGTAACTTTAACACCTACCAAGCCGATACAATGTGCCCAAATTCAGTGGGAGCGAAATTCAATTTGAAAGATGTGGGTCCATTGTTGTCAACTTGGTGTCCGCAAACACTTGAAGGGATTGTTCACCAATTAATTCCCTATTGATTGGTCATTATAAGTACACTTTATTTAGTTGCATCCAGGACGGGATCAGGACTCTCAGATTTTTAATCAAATTGTAGTCAATCGCCACAAAAATGCGGGAGTTCACGACGAACATAATTCTCCCAAAAGGAGTACCCAGTCGTTTGGACGTGGTTCTTCGTCTAACCAGCTGCTGACTTATCCAGACATTATTCTGACTGTTGGGTGGTTAGAATCCCTGGTATTGGTCATCGATCCCTGTTAATTACAAAGCCATGAGCAGGAAGCTTCGCCGAATGATTACATTCTCACTTTGCGTCTGTTCCGTAACCACTCGAATTGCAATTCCGCTAGGTAACACCCATCGATGGATCATAGAAGGCTCTCCTTTGTGAATGACAAATAAATTCCATACTGAGGCCAAGCTTTTAGTTAACCTAAAAAACAAGGATTTTCAGGAACTCGCACGTACGAAGTTAAGCTCGGTATGTGTGGCTTAACGTATGTTCGTATCAGGATGGTTGTTTCTTTCTCCGCCTAACAACTACACGAAGCTAAAAGCCTGACCGAATACCTCTATTGAAGTCACGAATACAGGAAGGTAAGTTCGCTCTCGTATTACAGTCACTAAACTGTAAACTAAGGCGGTACATGTTTCAAAAAAGGTTCAAATCGTGGTGGTGTCTCGTTTTGCAAAGTGCCTTATAAGCTTGATGTCGTGTCACTTGAGCGATGTGTCTGGCGCCGTTTTATCGTGTCCGATCAAGGAATTATGGATGAACAGTTTTCCCTTTTTTCCAGCTGATTAAGCCTTCGAATGACCCCGCTAGACGATGTTACCTTTTGACACGTACCAAATCACTGACAGTCTCCATGAGAATTAGGGAAGTTAAGCATCCGGCTTCTAACCTCTCCTGCTCTCTTGGTTTATTCAACCGAGTGCATACAATAAAATGAACAATGAACCAGCGCTTGAGCTTTAAGCTTGGATGAGTTCCATTGTAGTCAATATAAACGATGCGTATTCTACCTCTACGTCTAGCGCGCTTGAGCTTTAAGCTTGGATGTGTTCCATTGTAGTCAATACAAACGATGCGTATTCTACCTCTACGTCTAGGTGGACATATTTGAAGTTCCTTACAAATCGTCGTTTATTCTTATTTCTGTACAAGAAAAATATGTTGAAGATCCGCTAAAAATTCGAATATTCCAAATGCGGCGATTGCTACCACAGCAATATTTTCTAAGTCAACGAGCTAAATAGATCTCAACTCATAACTATTCGAGGGCAGCTTTGCGGGTGGAAGAGGCAGTCGTTCTAGAACCACACAGGCATCAATCGCTATTTCAAACGGTTTGGTAATGAAGCAAATGTGTTATTGACGGAATGAATGCAAAGTCCCGTGCACCCAACCAGTTCAGGCATCGCAGTTCTACATGTAGAACGAACCACATACAGAGAAATACAAAGTCTACTTGCATAAGCTTAGTGTTAGATGTGTTGGAAGACGTCTCTGTACACGGGGAAATGACTAGCAACTGACATGACTTCTGAATAATGCATCTGGAGTAGCCATGGAATGTAAACAAAGTATTTTGAATAACATTACAAAGACAGCGTTCAGTGAAGTATCTGGTCATTGTGGTAACCGTGACCCTGGTACCTAAAATGAGACCGAGAAAAAGCAATAGACCCGAACAGAGCCCAAAAGCATCTTTCAGTTGCAGAGGTCGTTCCAGGTTACCAAATGAAAAATAACAGCTTCCTGTGTGGAGTTAGGGTATAGCATACAGCACAAACTGACGATCAGAAAAATTCATAGCTTAAAATACTTCAAAGCTATCGTCCGCAGTGTGTAGCTCTCATAACTCCCCCTCCAGGAGACAGTTGTGAAGACCGACTGGTCCAACAGGTCCGTAGGGATAATGGTTCCAAATTTTGGGCAACTTCACAAAAATCATGCTCATGTTAAGAGATCTGGTACCTTTCCATTCGGATTTCGTCCTTTAAGTGGACCCGATCTATGACGAAAAGCCAAGAAGCGTTGCAAAGTTGTTTCATCCTTATTGTAAATCATCAGTGGTGCGCATCTCGGGAAACGCCAGGGTGTCCCGAATCCGCGACCTACCGGCTTATAGTTTGAATACTCAGCAGTTAGGTTACGAGCGGCTCATCAGCAATATGATTAACTCGGACTCAGATGTACGGTAATTTTGCAAGGTGAGCAAAAACTCCACCTGGGAGGTTATCAATCGAGGAACCAGTTAACGCGTGATCACACGGTGTGGATTCCGAAAGCAGCAGTTAGCTCGGCAGCTCTTTACGTGACTCTCTCGTCGATCTGGTCCGCGAATAGGTACCTTACAAGTCTGAATGAAATGCAAACCAGGAAATAACACCACAAAAGCTTAGCTTGCTGGAATTAAACCTCCTACTTACAATGAAGCAAAATGACTGGATAGATGCCTCCGTTCACATAATCTGTCCAATTTCCCTGATCATCCGCACAGTAGATCTGAAGCCCTAGTTGGCTTCAGTTTCCACACACGTTTGCCAGAATACTCCATCAGCTGACCGTGTCAAGCGAACGAACAACAGTTTTTGACATGGTGCAGTGACATGCATCCAACCTAGGTGGAACTTGACAGTCTTGATGACAACTATATTAAAATACACTAATTATGCGTTCTCTGGTTGTGATCCCCAACAAAAGGTTGACACTGACTGAACTGAAAGTGGGCACAACAATTCTTTGTTCACTTTGTCAAGTAGGACAACTTACATGGAATACACATAAGTAGGTGAATAGGGTGTTTCTCACAAATGTATTGTCAGAGTTATCTGAATGAACAATACCGCAGGCAATGGCCCCATGGAGATAAAGTTGGCCGAAAATGGGCATAACCAACAAAAAATATATACTTTATTCTCCACAAAAGCACTTAGAGGAAAATTGTCAAAACTCTCATGTTTTGGAGTGTTTTTCATGAGAGGCAATGATCGAAGGTCATAACGGGATAACGCACTGAAAAGTGGAGTTGATGAATGTAACACATGGGACAAAATAAGGCAATTTTAATGTTTGCCGAGCAATTTTGGCCCAACATTCCAATCAAACAATCAGATCCAGGCCAGCTGGATATAAGGTGGAGTTGACGACGCTTCAGACTACACTCAATATCAGTCAAGTATTCACTTCAAAGTCTCCTAACAATTTGGAGCTTTGTCATCTCTTCCTCCACTTGACATTCGGTCGAATCGGCCATGTCTGAAGGGGCACATTGCAAAACCTATGTGTTGCCCTTTGCATCACACACAGCCGTTGAATTCACTCCCAAAGATGGTGTGAATGCGTTCTACTGATGTTGAAATCCGAGGGATAGCGTTTGGAAATATCGCGCACAAAGCCTTCATAATTTGGTTCTTTCGATGTGGGTGGTTCATGTTTGGACTGCCGATGTGCCCAGTGTAGACGCGTATTTCAAATGTATGCAGTTGGAAATTACTCCTTCATGAGGGTCATGTGACCCTCAAGATCATTCGAAAGACAGATTGGTTAGTGGGAACAGTAGGAACTTTCTGTCCCGAGGAGTGTTTAAACGAGAATGGTGTGAATGTGAAAACATATATTCCAACGAAATGGCTTTCAAAAACAAAATTGGTATACTGAATATGTCAAGAGTGAATGCCGGAATTACGTGCAGCATGAATCATGTCATCATAAAACGGGTATGACTACGAAACAGATACAGATATACAACGGGGTCTATAAAATCGGGATAACCCATTCCTGTTCATGGGCCCGATCCGCAGGGGGAATGGGGAAAAATGACCAAATTTAGGCTTTCCATCTCTTCAGTAGCCTTCATGGTTGAAGTTTACATACGGTTAAAACGCAGAATAAGAAAATGAATGGCTGTCACCCGAATTCGATTTGCCGGTTAACATTGTTCAAACAAGTCGACACTTGCACACGCTAAGAAGCCGCAGACGGATTGCGCGGATGCGAATGTGGTGCTGTACGCAAGTTGTTGATGCTGACGCATACTCTAGGGCATCAGATCGGACCAACTCACAGGCCTCTGTCGCAAGCCATCAACCGGCCAAAACATGATGGCATGACAATGAGTACCAGCGAAATCATCGATTTCTTTATGCTACAACGTACTACCGCATTTCTCCCAGTATAACACCATGCGTCCACACCGTCAGTGGGATAATGATAACCTGGCAGTACTCCATCAAACCTGCACTTAAGGATGTTGTCATGCTTGGCGTGACAGTGTCAGTCCACCAAAGTCTCCTAAATCAGTGGAGATATGGACTGAGGATTTTTGTCGAACTAATCTTACATCTATTTTCGCTTTAGTCCGACTGCATCCACATCTGCTGGTTCAATATGTGTTGGTATTCAGACCCACTAGCTTACGGGTATGTTTGGGACTTGATCATCCTCCAGACTTCGAGTAAGTTTCCCCATGCTTCAGCCTCCTTATTTCTAGCTTCAATGAGTTGCATGACTTCACTCACCAAAAAAGTGCAACAACTGATCGATCTAATTTTTTATTTGTTAGCATTCCTTTTGGATTTATGGCTCTTCGAAATACCTGTCTGTGGTCCTGAAATCCTATCCTCATTGAGATAGAGTTAACGATTACCAATATCCAGTACCTATTACAAATTTTAACCCCAAAAAGTAGTCGCTACAAACTCCAATAGATAAGCCCCGTAGAAAAGCGTCTCTTACGCGAGGCAGGATTTCGGATTCGGCGAGGAAAGCATGAGTAAGCCCATATTTCCTCTATGATGCTGGTGAACCGAACTGGTCTTCCATGAATCTAGTAAGCAGTTCACGATCTCCCTGGTAGCAACGAAAGCGTATGCTTAGTTTTGCCTTCTACTGAGCCACCATCGTGTGCAGTTCAGAAATCGAATGAAATGCAAGAGGCCTTTTCTTGGTAGTGCCACAAACAGCAATACGTGTGAGGACGAGGGATGTAGGCGTACAATAGCGTGGTAGTAATACAACAACAGTACAGAAGAGAAGTGGTGGATTTTTTGGAAAAGCATGTAGTCATTTTGGAGAGTTGTGTTCAGAAATCGATTTCAACCAGAGTAATTGCCGCGTTAACAGACAGCTTCGCGCACTTATGTTGATAGGTCTAGTGTTCATGTGCTATTGTTTTCTGTCTTTTCTCGATTGATGGATGTTTCTTCACAAGCTAGTTTACTTTTGTTTTGGATGCAGTAAAACTAACACGCACGCATCAATGCCCTTCTCCTTTCCCCACAGGTCAACTTACAAATGTACAGACAACTACTGATTCCGGATATCACTTTCCAATATTCTGACACATTACGAGATGTCCCTATTGTACTTACAAGTACACAAAAGCTAGAGATTGGACACTAAGGACCACAAAAATGTCTGGTCACTAGTTGCGTCCTCACTGAGAATAGTGTACCTAGTATATTTATCTAGTTTGCAGAAATGGGCTAAGGATATTCAATTAAAACGTTCAGCGGCGTATGAGAGTTCCCCAAAGGCCAGTTTAAAAAAATCGTTCAGCTGTAACACCCTTTCGGTGCCTGGCTGTCATGCTACACGAAGAAAGCACGAGGGCTGGGATACCGCCAGGTTGCGCAAGCCTAGACAGGGGAAGGCGAGAGGCACAGGTCGGGTTCGAACCACGGACCTTCCGGTCAGTAGATTCGCGCTCTAACCACTGAGCCATCTCGCCCCCAAAGGCCAGTTATCAGCCAAATAACGCCATCAAACTGAAAGTCCTATATGTGCTGGAAACTAAACAACTTATCGGCAATGTTGTGGAATATATAGACCCACTCAACCCCGCACTGATGATGTCACCTCGATTGGTGATGAAACGTTTGCAATCCAACTGCCAAGCTCGGCGAACAGAACAACAATCACTAAACAACTTAGTCAAAGAGGAAAAGATCCCAGGAAGTGTCAAGACCATGCGCCTAAAAACTCACTTGATCCCAAGTTGTTGCAGCTCTTTCAAGGATCCGATTGAGGAAGGAAGTTCACCGATGCAGTTGTAGTCAAGCAAAAGACGCATCAGTTTGGTACAACTTGCAATGGCTGAAATGTGAATCAGAGACGGCACTAAAACAGGTAGTTTATTGCCACAAACGATGAACTTATGAGTTCGTCTAAACCAGCAGGACTTTCGAAAGACTACCAGATGTTTTCGAATCAAAAGTACGATTGCGTGGAATACAAATCTTTTAATGAGTTTGAAAGGCATAAAATCGAAACATTCAGCTGCAGCAGTATTTTAGTATTCGGCCTGAAAAAGTGTTGGAAACGGGCTAACGTCGATTTTCCCAAAAGGAATCTAATGAGTACGACTTCACCTACCACCCAACCCAATACCCACATCGAACTGGAAGGTTTCGACGCTCGGCGCGCGTTCAGAAAAGAATGTATAGAGCTTCAGGCAAAAGAATAAGACAAACAACGGTGACCAAATCAGTCAAGTCATCTGAAGCAAAGTCAACTACAGTCTATCCAGTCAGTTTTTACATGTCTCATGCATAATATTAGGTAATGGGTGAAGAACAGTGACCTTGGGTCACTGACGATATGTTTTCCCTAAAACACACAATTAGATTTGTTTAACTTCCGGCTGATCAGAAACGGCTGTAAATCTAGTACCTGCTTGAGTATGGACAAAGGTGCCCATTAGGGGTAGGTTTCACACTGCATGGCAGATAGGAAACAGTCATAATTGCCAGAATAATACAGACCGCGATTCGAGCTATTCGACAAACTCTGATTAATTTCTAATTATGGAATATTGGTTAGGCATGCCACCAACGTAGAGCGGTGGGATTGATACGTTCCGTTCAGCAGCATTGTACTGCATTGTACAAACAACGACAAAACTACATAAATAAGGAGTATTTTCAAGCACTGGCCAGGCCCCCCAGTTGCTGCATCATGTTGTTGCGCTCTCACGTAACTGCGTGCAAGGCCCTTATAGGCAAGCATGACAAAAAGTAACGATGGGCAGATGTCGTTTAGTGAGTTGTTGGGATTAGTCTCTCCTATTTGGGTGCCCGGGTTAACTACAAATTTTTTTCGCCGCAGTTATGATAGTGTATCATGTCATCCGGATAGGAATCAGAAAGTGGAAAGATGACACTTGCTTATTTTTCAGTTGACGCCTACGAAAGGATGATGTATATGCTATTCCGACTTATTTGAGAGAGTACGTTGTGGATTTACCGAAACTGCTGATTCTTATTGTAACCCTGGAGTAGGGACGATATAGCAGGTGGCCAGGTGGTGAATATGCTTTAGTGGGTATAGTATGCACTCACTATATAGAACTCCCATGAGATGCATTATCGTCCCTCTGAAACTGGGGGGGGCTTGAAGGATTGAAAAGCTGGTGATGTGCAACCGAGTATGTGAAGGCCATGTAATTTGCTAAGCTTACACCATGTACAGGAGTTGTCATTCTAAAACCGTTGATCGATTGAAACAATGTTAGGTGGAAGCGATCACGTCTGTTGGGTTTCACTGCTACGGATGTCTCGATAATTTGTGATGTCTTCAAGATCTGCCCGAAGACAATGCAACTAGGTTTTGTACGTCTCTTTTTATTATAGTAATCATTCCGATGTACAGGGAAGTGTATAGTGGTGGTAATAGTAATAGTAATGTTACTAGCTGTAAACGTCGTGACAACTATCTGTTGGCCCATATTCTAATGAGGTTACATCCAAAATGTGGTCGCTGGTTTTCTTAAGTCGCAAACCTTTAGTATTGTGAATTTCGCCTAGTAGTTTCTGCATTAAGTCCCCGTAGACGCACACTAGTGAAGTAAGCATGAGATGTTGTGGACATCAATTGAGGTACCGGAAGTGTGGCAAACTAGCGGAAATCCCCAAATTTTTGTGCTTGCGGCATTGCATGTGAACCGTCCTCAGATAAAATTCAAAATGAAACTCTTGATATACAGTAAAATTGAGGAAAAACCCTAATATAGTCAGGTTCATAGCTCAGTTTCTTCAAAAAGGTGACAAATGTCCAAATGAGGGAGAGTTGCATTAGTCAGTCACTTGGTTGCAGTAGGGCACTCATACCCGGTTCTCCTTAATTATGTTCGAAAATGAAACTGATAACTTGTCACACGGCTATTTGCTTCATTCATGTCACATGGCAGTGCCACGACTGCTAACTGCAGCTAGACGCGCGCAGTATTCCTTCATACCCAGCTTCGCCCGAAGTGCTTTCAACTCCCTGCAAAAAAACTATGGCTCCTATGGGCGACCTCTCGTCATCAGAGGAACGTTCTGGTACCATTCAAACTTGTCTATTCGAAAGACGAATACTGTATCCACTAAAACGTCGATAGACTTTACATCTGCAGCACAGCAAACAACGTTGTGACTTAGTGTGGAGTCACAGTGTGTCAAAAGAAGGTAATTCCGCACAATGGCTGGAATTGGGCAAGATCATAGTTAGATGGTGAACGATTTTCTGGCCAGTGTTTGTGAACAGCACATGGGCGAAACATGAAAAGTCCATTTGAACGGTTACTTGAATATGGATAGCTGCGAAATCGGAGCGTGGATTTTCAGAGCCAACAACGGATTAGAAAACAGTATGAAGTCCAGTCGGCATATTCAAGAGGAACATCTACTATACAGCAAAACAAGTGTGTCTGTTCAGAGAAGTTCGCTAACAGTTTTGAACCCAAAACTTAAGGATTTGCAGTTCAGAAAGGCGTACTTTCAAAATGTCTGTAGTTTTCGTCAAAAAGCACCCACCTTTTTCTCCTAAAACTGTATTTCGAACATGTATTGACCCGTTTCCTTCGGTATTTACATCTCTAACAGTGTTCGAGTAGTCCACTTTCCAGACCACCTGACAGTTTGAAGTCAGTAACTTACTGGATACGACTGTGACCAAACACGCACGAGCATACAAACAAACACAAACCGAGACGCATACCAGTAGTAAAGTGAAGCACGCAATCGACAGGTAGCTGCTCACCGGATGTTCACACGGTTAAGTCACACAAGCACTAGCTACACCGAACACGCCATCTACGAACGTCGGCGACAAGAAATTGAGTGACAGACCGTGGTTTGGAGATGAATAGGTGTGTGACTTTTCTGTTCTTACGTGCACTATCTTGACTAGCTGTCAATCCTCTCCTAGTTAGTAAAGGTAACCCTTGTGTCGAGAATGCTGAAGCTAAACGATTTTCTGACAGAAAATTTTTCAAAATTGGCTATATAGCTTGTGAAGCTTAACGTATTGTATGTTTTTTGCATTTGGGCTGTTTGAACGAAATGGAACCTGACACGAGTGGAACCATCCCCCATAGACTAAATGCCTAATCGGAGACGCGCATGACATAGGTAGTTTCACAGAGCTGAAAGAAACCGGAATACACTTACCTACACGAACCCAGGGTGCGTTTTCGGGGCGCCTACTAATACCCACACACATAAGCTGGAATCACACTGATACCCTGCAAGGCGTCGATCGTTTCCTTTGGTTGCTTTGCCACTCTTTCAGGTAGGTTTTCAAAGGATAGGAACGATGCCTGAATAAAGATATTTGCCCATATGACACTGAACTGAATCCAGTGCCGCATGTTATAATCTTTTTGTCTAGCTTCCTGGTATCAGTTTTCAACGACTTATTGCTTCCAAACATATCGCTGGGCGATAAAGTCCCACTAAGCCACCCTAAGACGAACCCGCCAGTGTAAACCAATTCATGGTCGCTAGTGGTCGAACGGTTTAGTTTTCAACTAATAGTCCAAAGATAATAATCGTTCAGCCTAGCTGCCCGGCCCGAAGGAAGTCGGAAGATCTGAGTTCGAATCGCTCTGACGATCCTCTGGATCCGCACTCCTGGTGATCCATAATAAGAACGAAGAAGCTGCACAGTGAATCTCGCAGCCTTTTGACATAAATTGTCTTCAGTTACGAGACGAAATCATCACTGAACATCCCCAATCTACAACAAAAGCCTCAACGGTTTTCTTATGCCAGATTGTATTCCGAAGTAGTATTCTCTAGGAAACCCATAACTCCTCTATGGCTGCCTGTCAGACACAAATTGCTTCCCAGATGCAAACCATGTGCACTGGGTAAGCAGATAGATAGGTGATTCACTGAAATTTGGTTTCTGGTGCGATATTTAGTATCCAGACACAATGCATATCTGTATTTCATCCAAAAAACGCAGTGAGGACGTGATAAACACTTCAAAAATGTCTAATTCATCAAGAAACCTCCACTGTTTTTATTTTCGACTCATTATGCTGTGTCAATCCATTTGCATGCGTTCCAAACAGTAGTACAGAAAATACACTTACCATCAGGCACAGTAGTTATGCGATTGTTTGAACAGTCCAGGATTTGTAGCTTGGTCAGCTGTCCCAGATCATCGGGTAGAGGGCCCTGGAGGTTATTGGACTTAATAACCAAAATTTGGAGCTCCTAGAAAAGCCATGCAAGTAGAAAATTTGGCTGTGAGTTACGAAAATATGTGAATTAGCTAGCCATCTTTTGGCTGCTACGCACAACAAAAAAACCGAGCTCGAAAGACAGCTCAGTAGCTAACGGGCGAACCTGCTGGCCGGAAGTCCGTGATTCGAACCCAAACTCGCCATCCCGACTGCTCCCGTCTAGACTTATCATTATCATCATCAAAGACAGTAACATCAGTGTCATGGTTCGGAGATGAATAGGTGTGTGACTTTTCTGTTCTTACGTGCACTATCTTGACTAGCTGTCAATCCTCTCCTAGTTAGTAAAGGTAACCCTTGTGTCGAGGATGCTGAAGCTAAACGATTTTTTGACAGAAAATTTTTCAAAATTGGCTATATAGCTTGTGAAGCTTAACGTATTGTATGTTTTTTGCATTTGGGCTGTTTGAACGAAATGGAACCTGACACGAGTGGAACCATCCCCCATAGACTAAATGCCTAATCGGAGACGCGCATGACATAGGTAGTTTCACAGAGCTGAAAGAAACCGGAATACACTTACCTACACGAACCCAGGGTGCGTTTTCGGGGCGCCTACTAATACCCACACACATAAGCTGGAATCACACTGATACCCTGCAAGGCGTCGATCGTTTCCTTTGGTTGCTTTGCCACTCTTTCAGGTAGGTTTTCAAAGGATAGGAACGATGCCTGAATAAAGATATTTGCCCATATGACACTGAACTGAATCCAGTGCCGCATGTTATAATCTTTTTGTCTAGCTTCCTGGTATCAGTTTTCAACGACTTATTGCTTCCAAACATATCGCTGGGCGATAAAGTCCCACTAAGCCACCCTAAGACGAACCCGCCAGTGTAAACCAATTCATGGTCGCTAGTGGTCGAACGGTTTAGTTTTCAACTAATAGTCCAAAGATAATAATCGTTCAGCCTAGCTGCCCGGCCCGAAGGAAGTCGGAAGATCTGAGTTCGAATCGCTCTGACGATCCTCTGGATCCGCACTCCTGGTGATCCATAATAAGAACGAAGAAGCTGCACAGTGAATCTCGCAGCCTTTTGACATAAATTGTCTTCAGTTACGAGACGAAATCATCACTGAACATCCCCAATCTACAACAAAAGCCTCAACGGTTTTCTTATGCCAGATTGTATTCCGAAGTAGTATTCTCTAGGAAACCCATAACTCCTCTATGGCTGCCTGTCAGACACAAATTGCTTCCCAGATGCAAACCATGTGCACTGGGTAAGCAGATAGATAGGTGATTCACTGAAATTTGGTTTCTGGTGCGATATTTAGTATCCAGACACAATGCATATCTGTATTTCATCCAAAAAACGCAGTGAGGACGTGATAAACACTTCAAAAATGTCTAATTCATCAAGAAACCTCCACTGTTTTTATTTTCGACTCATTATGCTGTGTCAATCCATTTGCATGCGTTCCAAACAGTAGTACAGAAAATACACTTACCATCAGGCACAGTAGTTATGCGATTGTTTGAACAGTCCAGGATTTGTAGCTTGGTCAGCTGTCCCAGATCATCGGGTAGAGGGCCCTGGAGGTTATTGGACTTAATAACCAAAATTTGGAGCTCCTAGAAAAGCCATGCAAGTAGAAAATTTGGCTGTGAGTTACGAAAATATGTGAATTAGCTAGCCATCTTTTGGCTGCTACGCACAACAAAAAAACTGAGCTCGAAAGACAGCTCAGTAGCTAACGGGCGAACCTGCTGGCCGGAAGTCCGTGATTCGAACCCAAACTCGCCATCCCGACTGCTCCCGTCTAGACTTATCATTATCATCATCAAAGACAGTAACATCAGTGTTAACACATGCTTCACTGCCGTACAACCAAAGTTCGTCTAATTATATATATATATATATATATATAGAGTGACAGACCATGGTTCGGAGATGAATAGGTGTGTGACTTTTCTGTTCTTACGTGCACTATCTTGACTAGCTGTCAATCCTCTCCTAGTTAGTAAAGGTAACCCTCGTGTCGAGGATGCTGAAGCTAAACGATTTTTTGACAGAAAATTTTTCAAAATTGGCTATATAGCTCGTGAAGCTTAACTTATTGTATGTTTTTTTACATTTGGGCGGTTTGAAAGCGGTTTAAAAGCCCTAGAGCGAAGAGAGGAGAAAAAGAGTGGGTGAGGGAGGAGACCTAGTGCTGGCCTATGTCAAGCATTCTGAGGTGCCCACACCTCCAACCGCTCAATCGGACAATCTGGAAAGAAACTGACAGCATGAACGCCACTGACATCGATTAGCCGCTATTTACTGCAACGTCTCCAGCCAAGCACAGGCGCGGTCACGGGGAACCCATCCTGGAAGGCGTACAACACCAACAACACCCAAACTCTTCGTGATCTCTATCACGCCTTTCTGCCAAGTCATGCGCTGTCTAGGTTTGAGCAACCTAACAGTATCTCAGCATTTGTGCTTTTTTGGGTGCTATGACAGCTTGCATTGAAGGGGTATTACAGCTGAGCAATTATTTGATTTTTATTATGCACAGCCAAACATCTCACAGTAAGTTGAAATACTATCGGATGGACACGTTAATTGAGCTTGGGTGTAGCTCCAAAACAGTGTAATAAGCCATCCAACCTCAAGTTTGTTGTATTTTGACACTAAAACATTACCTCCTTACTTATGTGTCCTGTACGAATAAAGAAACTTTATAAAAATAAAACTGGTTCACTTAAAAGTATCCTGTACGAATAAAGAAACTATAAAAATAAAACTGGTTCACTTAAAAGTGCCAGATGAACTTGTGTTGAGATACATATTTACTTTTTTTATGTTATCGCACACAAAAGTGATTCCAGTAGGATAATCACAATAATACAATAATAATAGTAAAACAGTGGCATAAAAAACAAACTCGGAACATCAATTTACTTTCATTTACGCCCCTTTTTAAGAATAACCCGTTTCGCAGTAGTTTCCGGGAAAGAACAACGATTCTAAACCAGCTGCTTGAAGGAGTGTGTGTTAACCGAGTGGGAGTTACAGACAATTGGCGAACCAGTCCATTCACGCGTGAAAGGTTGCTACGCACCAGAAACACCATGCTAAGATGAAGCTGTCTTCAAAGTAGACTAGAAGTAGACTAGAACCAAAATTACGTCCAAAGTATTCTCCTAACGTTTGGCATTAATGTCACCACTGGAAAAATGCTCCAAGGAAAAATGTGCATTTGCTTCAAACAGTTGAACTAGTCTAGATATAAAATTAAGGAAGAAACATTGGAGCACCGCGTACCGCACATTTTTCACCAGAGTGTGATTCGAAACAGTCTGTGAACTATCGTCTCACGAACGACCGGTCGTGCAGAGTCCCAAATCGAGGTGGCCAAAGAAACGGCAGCTTTTGGATCATTGCTTGTTTTAAGTAAATGACAGCTGATCAAATCCAAATACTGACGCTATTCGCAGGCAACTGATAACCCTTACTGCTAGTCATAGTAGTTACTGGTAACTACCGTCCACAAATCCTACTTGAATGATCGGTAGACCCATAGGCTACACAATTCGTGTTGTCCATAGACGGTAGAAAAACAGTAGGTTATACTTAAATATTAAAGCTGAATACTGGTGATCGCCTGAATGCAGTTACGAAATCTCTAGAGCAGATTAGTTTCAGGGAATGCAGGAATCAGCTGAATAGACTTCAATTAAATAGGTCGTTTTAAACTGAAAACGTCCGATTGTGGCTAAAACTGAGAACGATGTAATGATAGCTGTTACCCGGCGTCACCGTAGTCGAGTATTCGCACACCCAAGATTTCTCATAATTATAACTTCCAATCTGACGCAGAGCGTAGAATTTACCTCAATAATTCAATCTGAAGATTCTACTCTTAGTTTTGTTTTCCAGGCTTGATAGTCGTTCTGCAGTGAAAAAGAATTCTATTTATCAATGTTCTCCATTTAGTTCAAAACCATTAGGGCACTCTTACAAACGTGAAAGGATCTACTTCTAAAGCTAAATTCTAAAGCTTCAATATTTTTTATGCATTCTGTGTGTCAACAGTCACGTGTCTAACGAACATCTCGTGTGTTCGCGTATACCCATGTGTGTGTCAACAGTCACGTGTCTCAACTACAAACGAACATCTCGTGTGTTCGCGTATACCCCTTCGTTCGTTGGGTCAGTTCAAATTGTTCCCTTTTAATTGGCGAGGCAGATGCAACAACGTTTCCAAAGCACATATACAGGAGGGTTTCGAATAAATTACGGGCACTGGTATGGAACACCAATATGGCGAAAAAGGGGATAAAGAAAAACAAGGCCAAACGCAGTCGACAGTCATCGGTATGATAATCATGTTAGTGTAGTTGAGGTCGAGGTGATAAATCATCCCGACTACTAACTGTCACATAAGTCAACACCTCATATAATGCTATTTCGTTGGTGCTAGAAACAGAGCCTCCTGTTATGAATAAAATTAGAAAGATGTAGCTCAGATGTGGATGAAAACTTTGCTAACATTGCAATTATTGTTTGTTTCGTGGCCTCTAGGTGACTTTCGTCTGCACATTAATTGCTTGCTCCCTTGCTGTAGCTTCAACAGCCTGAGTGTTCTCCTGAAGAAGACCGTGACAGTACATGCCAAGACGCAGCCATAGATTCAGAATTCGGTCCAACAAAGTTTCCTTCTATCCAAGCCTGCTTACTTGCAGCGACGCCCTGAACTGCCATCTTTACACAGCAACCTTTTCTTTGCTTTAGAAATTCTCTAGTTCCACATGCTGTTCTTTTTGTCGTGCACATAATTGTGGTCCAAAATGCAAAACAAATGGTCGACTGCCTTCCTTATCCTTCTTCAAACGACCCTTTTAAAAGTTTGCTAGATAGTGTGGGAGCGATAGTGATCATTATTATTAGCTGTAGCAATCGCTCAGCCGAATCACTGACATTACTAAGAGTGCACTTGAGTGAGTTGCCCAATAACTCGAAAGCTAGATGGATGGCGGTCAGCGTGATAACGCACGAATACAGATTTCATCATGGCTGGGCATGAACGTAAATGACGGTCCCAGATCTGGAAAAGCATATCGTCCTATACTCTGTCGTTCGTTGTGTTAAACATTTTCGTCGCAAGAAATTTACAATATCTTCTGAGGGACATCCATTCTCCAGAGGAACGCGTCGCAAAACAGCATTCCGTCCTGGCGCGAAGAATGGCCGGAGTAAAATAAAGGAATTAAGTACTCGCTAAAGCGCTTTGAAAAAAGTTTGGGAAAGCAGTCAAATTATATGATGGAAGGCTGTTGGGTTTCCAATTCCTGACATCTTTGAACCAGAGAGTTTACGTTTTTCAAACGTATGAAGGTCGATAACTACGCAATCTAGAGGTTTCTGAGTCAATGATAATCATTGGACGCTTACAATCCACCTTCATAGGTCCTTCTAGTTGCTTTAAGAAAAACTTGTCTAGTAGTCCTCACACACTAAAAGACGAAAACTTCTGGTATATCCCTGACGTGGTATTGGAGTACAAAGGCATAGGTGTTGCTGAAAAACGTGAGTGTATCGAATAAATTTAGTTGGCCGGGGTTACCGCGATAGCCAGGAAGTTTCTGTTAGTTTGTTTGCTCATTTTTTGTGTAAAAAATCCCTGGGTTTGTTCAAAACTGGCTTGTTTATTTTTTATGTTCTCCTGCTTAGCCCCTCGTTTTATCCCCGTTCCACTCCAGCGTATGACCTTCCACTGACAATAACCGTTTCGCTTGAGAAGACAACAGTTTATCCCTTCCTGCCGTGTGCACATGGCTGACAGCAGTTGTCCCAAGTCACTTCATTTTCTACCGGTTTTCAGCGGGATTTGAAACAGTTTGTAGTCAAGGGTGCAAACAAACTTAGCGTTCTGATCCCTCCTCCAGAATGCATCCAAAAGAACTACAACATGCAGTCCTAGAATCTATTGCATCCCCGTGGACAGAGCGTCCTCGTGGGAGACGTGATTGCAAGCAGCGCAGTCAAGCTATTTATATTGTGCAACATTGCCAGAGAAGTGTCTTTTTGTGCATTGCTCGACCAAGGTAACTTGCAGCTCTTAGTTGACCAGTAAGGAAGAAAGTAAGCAACTTGTGGCCAATGAAATTTAGCCTCCCGTGCAAATTTTTCCACGCATGTCAATCAGCACTGCTGAATCGTGGAAGTCTAAACTTTCAGGTCTTTCAGCCATATGTGGTGTGTTGTAACATTTCTAATAGCAGTGAGTCTATACCAGCGATGTCTGTACACGCCTGCTTTAATCTCCTGAAGATTTTAATGTCCTGTGGGCCACCGACTATAAGATATCTCTCGCACGACCGTTGTTCTCCTCCCTTTTTGGCCTCTGTCAACTTATGTCTGGAGTTATATTATATGTATAATCTCACCTAAAAAAAACAGCTAAAGCCTCGTATCAGAGTGTTGGACACCCATCGTTATGAGAGGCGAGGAGTCTAACCGAGAGATAAAAAATCTCCGACTGGTAACAAGTGAATAGTCATTGCTTGCTTGATTAAGCATTGGTCGTAAAGGAGAGCTAGATAAACCATGAGCATGAACGCTAACCACTTCACTGTAGACCATTCACTTAAGTAGGCACTTACGGCGAGAACGGCATGTAAGACCCATTCAAACTGACCTCGGAAAATCCGAGAGTAAAAGCAGTTACTTAGGCCTGGCGTTGTGACTATAGCGCTTCCGAACATCTAGTGCCTTTCAGCACAATTAGAGGGGATTCTTTATCTTATCGCACTAGCTAGCTCGTTTTATTCTGCCTAATCGGTCAATCCTAACGTCGACCAGAGAGTTTACTGGAACTGAATGGGAGACCATATTTTCCAACTCACCTTAAGGGTCCCAACGCCAGAAATGTCGTTCAACTTGTTATATGTGAGCAGGAGCTGCTGCAAGCAGTGTAAACCTAAGATGACTGATGGAAGCGCTCCATCCAGGCGATTGTGACGAAGGTCCAGATGAGTCAAATATGCACAGCGCTCCATTTCACTTGGTAAAGAGTAAAGAGAATTTTCTTGTAGCCAAAGCTGACCATAGTGAATGACTGAAATCCAAATTACCTTCTGTAATCTATGTAGGTTTCCGATCTGCGGGGGAAGATAAGACAGCTTATTCTCATAAAGGAACAAATCCTGTAAATTCGTCAGGGTACCAATATCCGCCGAAAGACTGTCCAGAGAAAGGTTGGATAGGTCAAGCAAACTGCAATCTCTTGATTCTGCTATAACGTTGACACCGTCCTGAAGTATTCAGGTCATAAGTAATGATCACAAAAACCTACTGCATGTTTCGCCTTCCTGGACTTTTTAACACAGGTAATCTTCCCATTGTCGTCAAATAAAACAGTCTTCTTTAGAACAGGAGTAAAGGATGATACATGGGTAGAGCGCTGCACTTCAAAATCAGGTAGGGATGATGATGATGATATTTCTTATGACATTACAATGTGATCAGACAACACATTTAGCCTACCTCGCGCCCGTAATCCACTTCGACCTCTCCAATGAGGCTTTCGTATTCTGAAGACGCTGGAGACTGTATGCGACCTTCTTCGCTAAATTCAGTAAATACACATCCGTTTATTCTCACGGAAACAGCACTCACGTGCATGATATTTCAGACTACCGCCAACAGTCAAGGTTAAAGAATGGACTGGTCGCTACTGTTCATCGGGAAAAATTCAGATGGGTTAGGCATAGTGATTATACAGAACGTAGCCTTCGGAAATGGTGTCCGATCAGGGTCTCACATACCGACTTAAATAAGGGACGCTGCAGAGTCTCGACACCTGCGGGGATGAATGAAGTGAGTAGATTTTCAGTATTCGGTTTACAAAGGACTCCAGGTAATCCGTTTTGGCCTCATCACTGCATCAACATGGGGGCTCTGTCATCGAGGTCGATTTCAGTATCACAGCACCTTGAGACGTTGGACTTGAAATTGCTTGAAACTGCCGTCCATTCTTTTCACCAGCGCATCAGACTGTAAGTTTGGGAGATTGATAGGGTGTGTTTTTGAGTGCCAGTCCCAACTTCCACCCACTCCGCTCACGAATCGGAGTGCAAAGTAATGTCGACTCCGTCGATCGTCATTTAGACGGATAAGTCGTAAGACTGAAAATAACCCCCTGCACTTTTTATGCTCTCAGAGTTCTTCCAGCTATTTTACCCGAGAGTAGGCCTGCTAAATAGTACGCCTGTCCTCTGTGCTCGTGCAGGTGGCGGTGCTCATTGCCTCTCTGGGGTGATGGTGCCGTTCGCCGGCGGGTGCGGCGCAGGTGTCTACTTCTTAGAGGGACAAGCGGCGTGCCAGTCGCACGAAATTGAGCAATAACAGGTCTGTGATGCCCTTAGATGTCCGGGGCCGCACGTGCGCTACAATGACGGTTTCAACGAGTTTGGGATCCTAGCCCGAAAGGGTTGGGTAAACTGAACCATAACCGTCGTGACTGGGATCGGGGCTTGCAATTGTTCCCCGTGAACGAGGAATTCCTGGTAAGTGCAAGTCATAAGCTTGCGCTGATTACGTCCCTACCCTTTGTACACACCACCCGTCGCTACTACCGATTGAATGGTTTAGCAAGGTCCTCGGATTGGTGCCATTGTAGTTGCTTCGGCAGCTCGACCGGTGCTGAAAAGACGACCAAACTTGATCATTTAGAGGAAGTAAAAGTCGTAACAAGGTTTCCGTAGGTGAACCTGCGGAAGGATCATTACAGTACACAAAGCCCAAACACCTCAGTTAATCTGAGCATTTGGCACGGGTCGTCATGCCCGTTGTTCTTGCAGCCTTGCCTGCCTAGGGCGGAGCGATCCTAGTTCCGTCATGTTCTACATGTATGTTCCGCATGCATGCTGCAGCGTTGTCTGCCTACGGTGGAGCGTCTCTAGTTCTACCAATTCCTGGCTATACCTGGCACGTGTACCCAATATATATGATGTGCCTACGTACAGTCGCGTTTCGGCAGGGTGCCTACCCGTCTGATGCTCTCGGTATGCTCGCTTCCGTTGGTGGCCAGTCCATATTGGGGGTGACGGGATGTGCTGTCAGAATGGACAGTGCTAGGCTTAATGAGTGGGCATGATGTGTCTCGAGCTACGGCTCACCCACCGCCCTGATGTTGTTGTTCATTTCAAACCGTTTTACACTGTTAAAGTGTTTCAGGTTGGCCTGGCCTGGCCTGACTGGCTGGCCGGCTTGTCTCACTGCCCCGACATGCACCCGGTGTTCTACACTGGACTGCATGTGCAGTCGCCCGGCGGTGCCTTATCCCGGGTACGACTGATAACGCCTCGGTCATCTGGGTTACCAGTTGATTGAGATGAGTACAACTCTGAGCGGTGGATCACTCGGCTCGTGTGTCGATGAAGAGCGCAGCCAACTGTGTGAATTAATGCGAACTGCATACTGCTTTGAACATCGACATCTTGAACGCATATTGCGGCCATGGGTTTGCCTGTGGCCACGCCTGTCCGAGGGTCGGCTTATAAACTATCACGACGCCCAAAAAGTCGTGGCTTGGGTCTTGCCAGCTGGCATGATTTCCCCACACAATTGTGTGTATGTGTGTGGGGTGCCGGATCTATGGCTTTTCCCCAATGTGCCGGACGCAACCATGTCTGGGCTGACTGCCTAGATGAGGGGGTGGCGGCGGAGTCGTGGCTCAATTGTTGTTATTGTTGTGAATGTGCGCGCTCCGTTGTTGGTCCTTTGTCTTTGGTTGAGGCTTCAGTATTGGCAATGCATTCGATGCAAATCTGTTTTGCACCGGTCGGTGCTTAACTTTCCTGACCTCGGATCAGACGTGATTACCCGCTGAACTTAAGCATATCACTAAGCGGAGGAAAAGAAACTAACAAGGATTCCCTCAGTAACGGCGAGTGAACAGGGAAAAGCCCAGCACCGAAGCCTGTGGCCAATTGGTCACTAGGCAATGTGGTGTTCAGGTCGTTCCGCGGAGGTGCTGCTCCATTCCAAGTCCAGCAATGAGTACGGTAATGCTGACATGGCCCAAAGAGGGTGAAAGGCCCGTTGGGGTGGAGAGGCAGAAATGACAGCACCTTCCTGGATAGACCTTGGAGTCGGGTTGTTTGTGAATGCAGCCCAAAGTGGGTGGTAAACTCCATCCAAGGCTAAATACTTGCACGAGTCCGATAGCGAACAAGTACCGTGAGGGAAAGTTGAAAAGTACTTTGAAGAGAGAGTAAACAGTGCGTGAAACCGCTCAGAGGTAAACGGGTGGAGTTGAACTGTGAGCTCTGTGGATTTAGCTGGTGAGTGTGGTTTGAGCTTGGTCAAATTGGTTGATGCTCGGGGTCTGCGTAGCAGCAGGTCTTCACCTTCGGGTGGAGATGCGCGATGCACTTATCAAGTGTTGCGCGCCTCGAGTTTATTCGGGCCAGCTTGCCAGTGCACTTTCGCAGAGCGGTCACCACGACCGGCATCGCTGTCTTGCTGTTGTGGTTAAACCGGCCTTGCATTGTCCTTGTGGCTTTGTCTGGTCGGGATGGCAGGTAGCCCGTTGGCTTGCTTGCGGCTTGCTGCAGGCGTTCGGTCCTCGGGTGTAATCAGCTGACCACATCGGTTATGTGCAGTATGTCGGAGACGGCGGCTTGTGGTGTGTGCGTGCGTGCCAGTCGGTCGGCGTGTCCGGGTTCGGTTGTTATCTGCCTGTGTTCACAGGCCTAATGATATCTCGGATTCGTTCGGTCGGCGGTTGCGTGCGTGTCACTGTTTCCAGGGCCAATAGTCTGTGGTGTTGCGGTAGACTATCCACCTGACCCGTCTTGAAACACGGACCAAGGAGAGTAACATGTGCGCGAGTCATTGGGCGTAACGAAACCCAAAGGCGAAGTGAAAGTGAAGGTCTGGCTTGTCCGGACTGAGGTGAGATCCTGTCGTGCCTCATGCGCGGTATCACCAAGCATCGAGCGGCAGGCGCATCACCGGCCCGTCCCATGGTGTGATGACCCTATTCAGAGTTTGTCATCGGGGCGGAGCATGAGCGTACATGTTGAGACCCGAAAGATGGTGAACTATGCTTGCGCAGGTTGAAGCCAGAGGAAACTCTGGTGGAGGACCGCAGCGATTCTGACGTGCAAATCGATCGTCAGACGTGAGTATAGGGGCGAAAGACTAATCGAACCATCTAGTAGCTGGTTCCCTCCGAAGTTTCCCTCAGGATAGCTGGTGTTCAGAGATATAAACAGTTTTATCCGGTAAAGCGAATGATTAGAGGCCTTGGGGGCGAAACGTCCTCAACCTATTCTCAAACTTTGAATGGGTGAGAAGCCTGACTCGCCCAAACGGAGTCAGGCGTTGAATGTGAATGCCAAGTGGGCCATTTTTGGTAAGCAGAACTGGCGCTGTGGGATGAACCAAACGTTCGGTTAAGGTGCCTAACGCGACGCTCATCAGATACCACAAAAGGTGTTGGTTGGTCTAGACAGCAGGACGGTGGCCATGGAAGTCGGAACCCGCTAAGGAGTGTGTAACAACTCACCTGCCGAATCAACCAGCCCTGAAAATGGATGGCGCTGGAGCGTCGGACCTATACCGGACCGTCACTGCAAGCTGAGTCGGTAATGTGTGGTGTGAGGGCAAGTCACACGACTCAGGCACGGAATTGTGGTGACGAGTAGGAGGGTCGCCGTGGTGAGCAGGAAGCTTCGGGCGTGAGCCTGAGTGGAGCCGCCACGGGTGCAGATCTTGGTGGTAGTAGCAAATATTCAAGTGAGAACCTTGAAGGCCGAGGTGGAGAAGGGTTCCATGGGAACAGCAGTTGGCCATGGGTCAGGCGGTCCTAAGTGATCCGTTAACTCGGAACAGAGACGGGGTGCCTGACATTGTCAGGATTGCTGCTGATGTACCGTTGCAAGGCAGCCCCCTGTAGCGAAAGGGAATCGGGTTAATATTCCCGACCCTGCCCACGGAGATTGGTGCATTCTGGTCTCGCACCGGTTTGCATCTAGCGCGGTAACGCAACCGACCTCGGAGACGTCGGCAAGAGTTCTGGGAAGAGTTCTCTTTTCTTTATTAGGAGTGCATCATCCCCTGGAATCGGGTTGTCCGGAGATAGGGGACTAGCCTCCGTAAAGCACCACATTTCTTGTGGTGTCCGGAACGCTCTTGTCGGCCCTTGAAAATCCGAGCGAGGCAATATAATTTTCGTGGCAGGCCGTACCCATATCCGCATCAGGTCTCCAAGGTGAACAGCCTCTGGCAATTGAACAATGTAGGTAAGGGAAGTCGGCAAACTGGATCCGTAACTTCGGGAAAAGGATTGGCTCTGAGGGCCGAGTCAAATGGGCTGGAGTCAGATACGTGTTGGTCCAGTTGGAGGCTGGTTTTTCTGTTGCTGCGTCCGCCTCGGTGGATGTGGTTGATGGGATTACTGGACTCTGACCAGGCCGATCGTGGGCGATTTCAGCTGTAGTGCTGCTTTGCTGGCAGCGTGCACGGGTAACTGTGTGCGTGTCGACGGCTTTGCTTCCTTCGTTTGGCGCTCAACGGCTAGCTCAGAACTGGCACGGACCAGGGGAATCCGACTGTCTAATTAAAACCAAGCATTGCGATGTCCGCTGACCGGTTTTGACGCAATGTGATTTCTGCCCAGTGCTCTGAATGTCAATGTGAAGAAATTCAATGAAGCGCGGGTAAACGGCGGGAGTAACTATGACTCTCTTAAGGTAGCCAAATGCCTCGTCATCTAATTAGTGACGCGCATGAATGGATTAACGAGATTCCTACTGTCCCTATCTACTATCTAGCGAAACCACAGCCAAGGGAACGGGCTTGGCAGAATTAGCGGGGAAAGAAGACCCTGTTGAGCTTGACTCTAGTCCGACTTTGTGAGGAGACATGACGGGTGTAGAATAAGTGGGAGATGAGCTTCGGCTTGTCGCCAGTGAAATACCACTACCGTCATCGTTTCTTTGCTTATTCAGTAAAACGGGAACAATATTTTGGTCCTAAGCACATGCCGGCATGCGTGGTTTCGCTGCGGGTGTCGGTATCTTGGTCATGCCAGATGAGTCGTGACTTCGGTCGCGGCGTTTGAGTCTGGATGTGATGTGCGACCCGTTCTGAAGACAATGTCAGGCGGGGAGTTTGACTGGGGCGGTACATCTGTCAAATGGTAACGCAGGTGTCCCAAGGTGAGCTCAGCCAGGACGGAAACCTGGCGTGGAGTAAAAGGGCAAAAGACAATTTACACTTCTCTTGTCATATGTCTGGCAAGAAGCCTCTTGTTTGATGGAGAAAAAACTGCCCTTTCGCCTGTCAAATAATCCTTTAAAAATATACATGGAATTTTCTGAAGATGCATTGCGATGACGACCGCTTACATCGACGTGCAAAGCTGTAATCATTTTCGTCGTACTTGGAGTTGCAATGCACCAAAACCCACCGTATCCACCAAACCAAACGCACACAGCTACCCATGGTTCCAAGTAGTGGATACATACAAAAAATAAATAATGCCTTATGATCATGCCTTACGGTATGCCACCCACAAGTTGGGAATAAACATCAGTATTAAGAACCCATAGATAAGGTTGAACCAGACCAATAGAGAGCTAGTTCTTTTAGGTTCTCTAAGGGAGCATCCTGGTTGGAAAGCAGGGTTACTGTCCTCCAAGATGGATGCTGAAGTTGTCGCTGTAGGACTGGGTGCTCAAAAGGGACAGATAGTGAAAGCAGGTTACTAGAATTCAACAGGAGGCTACAGAAGCATAAAAAGAAGGACGTCAGCTTGTGCGACGAGCAACCATCAGGAAGGGGTTCCGCAAAGTCAAACGTATTTCGCACTTGGTGTCTGTTTGTCATCTTTCGAAGGTTTGGATCACCAGGTACGCCAGATTCCACGTCACGAACAAGAGCAAGGTAATTTTCCGTCTGCAGTGATGGGACGCCTATGCGAGTCATAAGGTGTGTTTGAAAGTAAGGCGTACAACAAAAGCAAACCTGTGCATTCAAATTCCTGGAAAGATTGGAAGTGCACTTTGGTATGCTAAGCTTCTCAAGAGGCCTGACCTGGCAAAAGTCTGTCCTTGCAAAAATCGTCAAAGTAAGTTGAAAGGTTCAACCACGCATTAAGCAATCGGGATGTTAGATACAACAAAACGGAACATCCCAGAACCGCTTAGCAGCCAGAACACTCTGTACTCTGGTACAAAGCATGGCGCTCAGAACATGGCGTTTTGCGGATCTTCTCTTTGGACAGAGAACAATCGTTAATCCCAAATATCCCGGGCATCGGCTGAAGCCAGGGCAGCACGCTGAAAATAACTGGGTCAACCGCGGATTGAAACCTCCAGGCAAATATGGTTTAATTAAGGTGTGGTGGAACAGATGAATACAAAAGGCCGTTGGACAGTGGTGTGAGAGATTTGAAATCGTCGTCCGAGGTCATTTGTGTTGAAGGGACCCAAACACAAGAGAACTTTGATTTACCTGCTTAAGCACTACAAAGAGCTATGCACACTTGTGCGCTCAGGCTTAACTCGAAGAAGCGGTTTGAATGGACGTCAGGATGCAGGAATGACAGATGGAGTAGAAAGCAACTTGGGACCAATGAACGTTGCGTGTACTAAGTCGGTCCCCGAGAAACGAAGTCTGTAGCACGACCTTTAGAATAAAGGCGCAATGGAGATGACTTTAAGTGGCTTGCAAATAAATGACTCCTCGGCCGTAACCGTCCCGATCGCCCTGTTTGGTAGTTATATACCCTCAAGTGGTGGATCCTTCAGCCATGGTATACAAGCTCTGAAAGTCTCCAGGATGTTCCCATGGCCAAAACTTCAGTTGCCGTTTCATTTATCCCCGCGGCCTACCTCTTCCATTGGCTGTTTTCCGTTTGCCTCTTTGAACCAACTAAACCGTTTTACTGGCCTGGCTTTTCCCCGACCGATAAAATATCTCTTAGCTTGTGTGATTTGTTACCGCATGCATGCTGGATGAAAAACTCGTGTGGCGCTCGGACAAGCCTTTCTTGGAAGGTCACCCGGTCGCACTGCACCATGTGCGTTTGTGTACCCGCCACCCTTCCAGTAGATCGGATTCATTTCCCCCGTCGCTGGTGGTTCTGAGCCTGGCTTTTAATTCAGGAATTCCGTAAAAGTGCACGGTGGTTGCCTGTTTGTTGCGGCTGGATTCGGCTTGTACCGGCGTGTCATTTATCTGGCAACATTGTAAACTACAGATGATGGAAAACTGGACTTTTTCTTGTGAAATTTTTTTTAAGTGTACATGGAACGGCCTGTAGATACTCTGTGACACCGACCAGTAAAGCTGAAGTCACATCCGTTTTAGTTACCGTTGCACGGCCCCAAAACCCACTTTGCCAGCCAAACTTAGCACGCACACACAAATGAATCAAAAGATGTAATAAAATTCCTAATCCTCCGCCACTAGCATTCAACGCTAGGACCTATGGGCCTTCACGGCGTACGCCGCTTGTTGATTGAAGCTGAGAACAGTGCGTTGGATGCTAGCAACCTCTTATACTCACTTTCCCCCCTAAATTGTGACACTGACCTACTAAAATAGCAAATTACAGATAAACAAATATATCATCTCGGGAATTTTATTCCCACCAGTTTTTACGCGTTTTCTGTCCCTTATCACAACAGCCTTCTGCATGCTTATACTGGTATGTTCCCAGCACCTTGTACTATAATAGCATCTTACTGACAAGCTTAGCCAGTCACTGATTAGTGGGCTGCTAAGCACAAATCTACACCTATCCTGTCCCAGTGAGGTAGATGTTGTCACCACCGTAGCTGTGATAAATTTTAGGCTATTTTTTCTTCTACTGGTATCCGCCCTTTGTGATACCACCTCAAAAACGCTAGGTCTTGCCGATCTCATCCCATTCTCTATCCCTCTCGAGTTCCGATATTCCGCATTACCTACATTAAACGCCTTGTAAACACAAAAGTGGAGCGAGGGTTACAAATAGGGGCAGAATAAACATGGGGAATTTCAAATGTCCTCGCAGTGGACGATAAGTTCAGTGAACAGTGTACTTCTGAGGTACAAGCTGTCGTTTATCCATGCCGCGGATTTTGCCATCTTGGCATTTTATTTTCGTGACACTGGCCATTAACTCAGCTGTCCCAAGTCACCCAGCGTCAACAGCGGTTCCCAGTTTTAGTTCATACCGCCCGGGTCAACCGCTGAAATACTCGCGTTTCTGTTGCCTCACTGCTCTTTTTTGTTTTTTTTGCAATTAAAAATTATTTGTCACGTAATGAGCATGTCCCATTGGTTTTACATTACACTCGGTTGTAATGCTGCTCGCTGATTTCAGACTTTAAAGACCTGATCACGCCCCAATTGTTAAGCTCTCTACAAGGTGGCGAGTAAACTTATTAACACCATAATTATCACTACGCTGGAGTATCAGGCACCGTTGAGATACCGTTGGAAAACTTTATCTATGGCAACTCTCCAGGAATCAAAGACGAATCTGATGGATCACGGTGAGAAAGAAGCACTGCCCAGCTCTGGGCTTCTCAGTTGTAGTGGAGGAAGTTAATCCAGCGTCTACGTCCGCGAACTTTTTTGATTTTCCATAAGCGAATCCGTAAACGACCCAGTGTCACGCGCACGAAGGAGCATGATCCCATGAAAGTGTTTGACATGGATAGAAAAATCTCAGGGACGCTGTAGTGAGTGCCAAAAACTCAAGATCGACGGCAAACTTATCCTTTAGGGAAATTTCACCAGAAGCTTTGGTCTTAGAGACAAGGAGTGGTGGTCGTGACCAAGTATGGTCGCGTAATAATAACAATAGGTCTACTTCCCAACTTGTAGGGAACGTGTCATTGAGGCATGATCAGTTCATTATAACCTAAAGGGCAATAGCACAAAGCGGGAGAAGATACAACCGAAAAGACACGCTCACATCGCGTAGAGTCGTCAGAGTTGCAGAAACCAAAGCAGTTAAAACAACGGGGTACGACTAGTTCAATGATGAAGCCGCTTGACTTGAATTAAAACTGAAAAATCGTTGATGACCATGAGTGACCTGGTGCAGTTGAGTAGGTGGCCAGGGTCACAAAAAGTAAAAATGGAGACTGAAATGGAAAAATTCAAAGTAGAGACAAATTACAAGCCCCGTCTTAAAATATAGTTTACATTTAAACTAAGCCGACTCGCCGGTGTCACTGCTTTAGGGAAGTCAGGTGTAAAGTGTATTTCCGATGGAGAAATGGTACTAATGCACAGGCCCTAACAAACGGCACTAATATAAATATTGAACTTGTGGAAAGGGTGAACCGAATTAGAATAGGAAAACCGGGATGGCCAAATCCAAACAAAGGTTTAGTGCAATGGATCGAATCCATTCCATGGTCGGTTGGGGCCAGGTGAATTATTTGTTTGTAGTTACAGTTACACGATAGAGTGGGCGAGAAGTGTCGGTCAAGAGTAGGGAGAAAATAGTCGCAAGAGTGCCGTCAAACTGAGTATGGCGATGAAGTGTCATCGTTGAACTGACATAATAATACTGTTTATCCCAAACTAGTGGGTGGCATAACGTCATGCATGCTCACGCGATTACAGTCGGAATAACGCACGACTGAGAAGATTGGCGGGTACTCGGGACGCAATGTACGATGTAGACCTGGTCACGTCTAAACCGGTATGGGAAAGGAAACACAATTATCAGGAGCTTAGCTTACTTTTGAGGGGACATATCAAGATGAAACTAGTTCAGATCGTTAAGAGTTGGAGGTGGCGGGCAAAAACAGAACGAGGGAGGGCAAAAAAGAAGTATACCGCCTGACACATGGTAAGAAAACTTCAAATTGCGAAAAATGAGGAACCAGAACGACAAAACCGGTGCAATGGTAGGATTGCCGCGGTCTGGCCGGTCAATTTGAACTAAAGTCCAAAACCACCGACGAGGCCTTTTTGGCCTTGTACTGGTGGGCCCCTTGCCGGGGTCCTAAAAGTGTAGGTTGAGATGATGAAGCAGAAAGATCAGCAATACGCATAAGTGGTAGCAGGAATCTCAGAGTCACGAGGTACACTGAAACTGTAGATACTTACTATTGTCATTGTTGTAGCGGAGTCGTGTGTAGAAGTTCAATTGGGGAGGTAGTTGGTGCTATCGTACAAGACGGAAAGCGAACTGCGCAGAAAATGACTGACATTGTGGGGATCATAGAATGAAAGTCAACGAGATATTTACACCCAAATGGAAAGTTCAGCAGACTAGAGTGAACGCCTCTCGGAGGTGGCTGGGGTTAATTGAAGATTTTGTTCGCAGATGAAGATGGGGAAACAGGTTAGCGAGAAGGCATTGCCAAAAGTACGGGGTGAATAGTTGCGGGAGTGCCGTTAGATTGGATAAGGCAGGCCCATGCCATCATTGCGATGACATACCTCGCTCGTCGAGGTTGCCGCAATTGGACAGAAGATACGCATTTCTGTGTCAGCTGAACCTGGGTTAGACAAGGAGACTGACACATACAGTTCATATACAGTTCGCGTCCCGGCTCATGTGTTGCCACCATCTCTCCCTTCCAAAGGAACTATTATGCCCGCCTCCACAACAGTGAGTCACTACAGTTTCATTGTATACCATGTTTCTGAGATCTCTGTTACCATTTACTCGCTTTGCTAGTCCCTCTATTTCATCATCTTTACATACGCTTTTTGTGACCCTGGCCATGAGCCCAACAGTCCAAGGCCGCGAGGCCGCAGCGGTTGTTTTTATGGCTTCAGTTCAATTTGAGCTGCTGGATGACGCCAACTCTGCTGCTTCACCAGATCTGATGTTCTGGTTTCTGATTTCCCACAGCTTACATTCCTCTTGTCATATGTCAGACCGGAAGCGTCTTTTTTGCCCTCCCTCGTTTTGTTTTTGCCCGCCACCTTCAAATCTTAACGATCTGACCTTGCTCAATGTTCGCTTCGAAAAAAGAGTTTCACTGCTCGTTCCGGTTTAGTGGTAACCACGTTTACCTTGGATACAGCTCACCGCCTATGTCGCTGTCCTCTTTTCCCACCCAAAACCCCCTGTACTCACAGTCCCGCCAGTCATGCCTTTATTCTGACTGTAACCTTATGATCATGCCTGACGGCATGCCCCCATAAGTTGGGAATAAACATTATTATTATTATTATTTTTACAGATAGAGTCAGAGTGATGCAGAGTCACGGAAAATTTTCAAGCAGTAGAAGGACCATGGGTGCAGACCGGGATAAGCCAGGCTGAATAAATAACTTGTGTACGGGGGCTTTGGGCTCCTGCAACCGATGTTTGAAACTTGGGAAAAGAGGAAATAAGGGAGAAATGGGGCGAAAGCAGTAATTCCTGGTGGGTGCCGGGAGGTATCAGATAAGACGGTGTCCAATAGAAAACTCTAAAAGGGGACGACAGCAAGCTCACTGAATCCAGGAGAGGGTGGATTTTGTTGGCTGGCCTAGAAACCAAGTACTAGCTGGGCCAGAGTAGGTGTCCAATTAACTACCGAGGTAGCGGTTACGTAACAGCTTCCGAGACAATGTATAAGAACCGTAGTTTAACTGGAATTCACCACGTGAACTTAACACGAAGGTAAGAGTATGGGTCGCCAGTCAAGAAGTCACTGCAGTGAGCTCTAAGAAAGGAATAGTTCATGTCGAAAACGGCCATTATGCAAAAGCTGTGATTGCCGGTAATTAGAAGGTAATAAGGAGTTCACGTTTTATATGTATGTGATTGCTTCAGAGAACAGGAGGGAAGACGTGTATGGTATGTCTGGATGATGAAGTGGACTTGTGGTGGTGGGACCTAACTAAGCTGAAGGTGGCAACTCCTTGCACGTCGTTGTTTGCCGTGAGTCTAAAACAATACCTTCAGGCTACCCCATGCATAGGTTTTTCAGATCAAACGAAAAGACAGCCGTCATTCGCTTGCATTCCTTGTGGTTGCCAGACAAGTGACAAGTGACAACCGGGACAGACCCACACCAGCCACAAACAAACAACAACGGTACTCTTTCATGATTTTCCTGAATTAGAGGCGCGGCTTAGAACCACTGGCGATGGGCGATGCACTCGTGCTATCGAATAGGCTGCGAGTATACGAACGCACCATTGTGCAACGTAACAGGTTGACCCTCCCTGAAGGACGTACCCCCCACCACCACCACACGAGGTTTTCATCCCTCGTGAATGCTACCAGATCTACAGGATGACAAGCCACCAAGCAGCCAAAATTGCGGTTTATGCAACAAGGAGCTCGAGGTACTAGATATTTCATTTGTTCGGGGAAAGCCAGGCCAATAAAACAGCTCGGGCAGTTCGAAAAGTCACTGAAACAGACTATTTGCCGGTGTAAAGGAAACGGTAGCTACCAATTAGACCATGGGTGTAGCTTGAAAGTGTTCAGCTCCTGTTCACTACAGCCTCAGTGTAAATCACCATATCAAGCAGAGGAACACCGCGATGTGACGTGTGTGTAAATGAAGGGGCTGTTGAACGAAGCAAGAACTTTGTACATTGTGCAGCTTCAGACACAGCATCTGATGTACGTGCACTGCGTGTGATCATGCACGTTTATCCCCTCTGGCGCACCGTTTTAAACACACGAAAGCCATTCGGTTGGGTTGTACCAGAAAACACGTCTAAATGAGATCCTCTCCAGCTTTTTGTTGACTGGCAATACGTGCCTGACAGCTTATCCGATTTGGCTTAAACACCACGGAGCTTATCTGGAGTAATACTTCGGCAACCTGCTACGAAGGAAGATCCAATGCGTGAGGCTAGCGCACAAGTACTAACATGAAATGTTTGCGTGAGAGTGAGAAATGTTGAACAGCTCTCGATACGATCGGCTATCGGGATCGACGCATTAGTAACGGGCAGATATCCAAGTTTAGGTGACTGTCCTCCCCGCTTTACTGCTCTAGTATACAAAGTTGCATTTTACGTGAAAGCCAAAAATTAGCTCCGCACGATAAGGCAATGCGATTTGTGAGAGAAATCTAAACGTAAGAACGCCGTGGGACAGTAGCATGCAACATTTGGCCTTCGCAACTGCCAGGAATTCTAGGCTTACGCATCCCATTAGGCTTATTTATTATGAGCCGTCTAGATCAGTTAGGATGGAGGCAAGAATAATGCCTATTGGTTGATGATCAGGTGCTTGTTGATCTATTCGGTAAGCTTGGCAGTTAGCTTGCAAACGTTTCGTCACCAGAGGGGGCAACGTCGTCAGTGCGCAGTTGGGTGGGTACTTCCTCCTCGCGTGCGTGCGTTTATACAGCACTTGAAGACCAGCTGTTATCTTCTGACGTGATTGGCTAATTGGGGGTTGCGATTCTCGTGAATCTATTGGTTCGTTTGTAATCTTTGTTGCGTTGTGGTTTGCATTCATTTGTGTTGATTGGTTATCCCAGAGCCTTCTGTTTTTGTAGTTTGTTCTCTGGCATTGATTGGTATTGCAGTGTAATCTTTTGTAATCCAGAATCTTTCGAACGAATTATGGAAATGTTTGAAACATCTCATCGTGAATGTATCGGGCGAACGGTATCTTCGGGTGACGCGTAATACCAGAACCTCCAGGAAGGCAAAATAAAGTCGGAGCTGGGTTTCCACACGGTACTATTAATGTAAGACAAATTCACAAATTATAGAAAACCTCGACAGTAGATATTCGTCCAAAACAAATAGTCCACTTGGGCTACAAAATACAAACAAAGGAGGAAATGGGCTCCCGCCTGTGACAGTCACACGTGCACAAAGTGGGCCAAAAATGGCCGGATGACCCCAAGGCCAAATGAGTAAAGTGGTGGAGACAAACAAACGCCAGTTCATATACACGCACTAAACACAAAAGTGGGACGGGGTTACAAATGAGGACAGAATAAACGTGGGGAATTTCAAGTGTTAACGTAGTGGCCTATACAGTGAGTCTCGACACTCAGTCAGCATCACGGGAAATTTTTTAGAGAAGTTTAAAAAGAAAAGCCTCGATCAGTAGAAAAGAATGGCCTAATTTGATGTGAGCTCACTGTTCACGTCGGCAGACCTCGATTCGGCCAAGTCAGCTGTGGCAGAATTATTGGACAACAACGACATGCGAACTGGGTCGCTGGAGAAAGAAGACCTCTGCAGATTACTCGACTTATGCCAAATCACACATTTCGAATTCAACGGAGAATATTATGGGCAACTACGAGGCGCAACGATGGGATCGCCAATTTCACGATTTATTGCAAAAATCATAGTGCAAAAATCGGAAAAAATTGTGTTGCCCGATAGAAATCCCAAAATATAGAACCTTTGCGTGGACAACACTTTTGTGATCATCAAAGGGAGCGAACTAAAACGAGTAATCTAACTGCTAAACAACGTTGTCGACAAAATCAAATTCACAGTCGAAGAAGAAAACAACGGAACACTGTCGTTTCTGGACGTCGTCAACACTAAAATGCCGAACAGACAGCTTTAAACTGAGGGCTACAGAAAGGCGACACATACGGACCAAATCCTCAGCTACCAAGCTACCACAGCAACCATCCAAATTGCCACAAACGAAGCTGCATTCAGACACTTTTCAAGCGGATCGAGGCACACTGCAACATGACAGAATCCAAGATCAAAGAAGAAAAACGCCTGTACAAATTATTTCAGAAAAATGGATGCCCGAGGAATTTCATCTGGAGATCACTCAGGAAGCCATATATGATCAAAGCAACAGCAAAAAATTCAAGCAAATGAGTCACACTCCCGTACACTAAGAACACCTCTGAAATGACGGCAAGGCTCTTACGGCAGCACAATACAACGGTCGCTTACAGGCCTGCAAACACTCTGCGGAGGACACTATCAAAACCAAGGAGAAATTAGATCTAATGACGAGGAACTATGTCACATACAGGATCCAATGCAAGTACTGCGACAAACGGTATACAAGACAAACAGTAAAAAAGCTCCCTACCAGAATACCTCAACACAAGCTCGCCACTGAAAGACACGATCAATTCTCCTTCATCTCCATACACAAAGATCACGAAGGACATGAATTCTACTGAAGCGGCGTTCACATACCGGACCAAGCAATAACAAAGAAAGAATGCAAATTTATGGAGGCGTGGTACTCCATTGAAGGAGCTATCAACAAACATATTGAAACTGCTCCCATTTACCAACCACTTAGAGCGAGAGAACGCCAGACCCACAGAGATTGGAGATGCAAAAGTAACCAGACGAGAAACTCAAAAGAGAAGCAGGAAGGCATCATTCAAACGGACGCATCAGTTGGATTGGAGGAAGCACACAATCGAAACAACAAAGTAACCGGCATACGCAGGGACACTAACCGTTACAGTGGAGAAAATAGGGCGTTGCAAGCAACCAATCAAGCTCAAGAATGTCAGACCACAACGCAATGCCAATCCAGGCCAGAGAACAAACTACTAAAAATAGAAGGCCTGGGGATAACCAGTCAACACATAGGAACGCAGCCCACAGTGCAACAAAGATCACGAACGGACCAATAGCTTCACGAGAATCGTTACCCCCCCCCGATTAGCCAATCACGTCGGAAGATAACAGTTAGTCTTCAACTGCTATATCACCGCAAGCAGGCAAGGGCGATGTACCCACCCAACTGCGCACTGATGATGTCTCCACGTATGGTGACGAAAAGTTTGCAAACCAACTTCCAAGCTTGGCGAGTAGGTTAACAGCCCCCTGGTCAACAACCAATAAACTCACCCAGGCTACCAAGGTTTGAACGCATTACCAAGCATAATGCGCCACAGCTAATCCCGGAACTTACAATAATATGACAGATTATGACAAGGCGATTTCTGCCGAATAAGTGTTTTTGAGTGAGTGAGTTTTTGTCCTATGGTACAACTTTTGACTGGAAAACAATTGCAGATTATCAGAAGCGTGAACAGTCCCCAATGAACACGTAGCCAAAAAGTTAAACTCGCACAAAATTTTTTACTGGAGATCCAGCAGATTATGTTTACGTACGACCTAGATAATGCTTCTAGGAAACATTTGTTAATTGGTGGATGATTTCGTGCTTCACCCTTCCCAAAACGATGGCCTTTTATTGGGCTGAAATTTTTAGTTCAGACCCCTCATAATTAACGAAAAATAATAGAGCATGTTGCTTGTTCAGAAGTAAGACCCTATGCAAACGACGGAATAAATGGGATAGAAAAGCGTTTGTTACATAGCTGGACGAAGAGCGACTGTCGGTTGCTGAAGAACTCTCTTGACTTGTTGCTGGAGCAAAAGTGCCATTTTATTCGCTGGAACAGTCGGAATATTCTACTCGACTTACGCCAAACACTGTGGACCCACGCACAGCTTACTCGTTACACTGCACAGGTCCGCGAGCAACCTACCGGATGAAAAATAGATGGACACATCACAAATCAACGACCTTTGAAACGACATTTGCACAAGACCCACATTGAGTCGGTCCGACAAAGCTTTGAGGACCGCAAACTAAGGATTGAGAATGTATCCTTACTAAATGTCAACGCATGCGCATTTGTGGAGGCCACGGAACCCTGCGCTTCTGTTTTCTTACCAGCAGCAAAATGTTTGAGTCAAAACGTTTAGGACAGGACAGTATTACCGAGCATGACACCACTTTTCAGTTTCCTAAGTTCATCTTTACGGCCAGCATGCGGATGGTGCTAGCATACCAACCGCAAACTCGGCAGGACACGTTCTGAATTTTGTGTTGCAGGCAAATGAAATGACGAGCATGTCCTGTAAGTCTGCTATTTTCGGGCAGAAAAAATTGCACTGGATAGAGATTAATTGAGTAGGCAAGTATCAAACCCTTTAGTGTACTTTGGGTGACTCAGAAGGAGATAAAGGATTCCTTTCGGAAAACTCCATAATCGGGAGTAGCGATACAATACAATTCCACATGCCTGTCTAAAATACAGTACGTATCCGGCCTTTGTTTTATTCCTTTATAAGTTATAAGCAGTTTCCGAAGTTACCAAACCAAATGGTCCATAAGGAATCGCTGGCAACGCAGCTCCCGAGCTTGACGAATTCCGCCACAATACCTGGAACGTTTATTAACCTATGTAATTACTTTTAGCGGTGTCGGTAGAGCGGCAGTTGGACACATTTCCTGATGAACACACGCTTCCGGGCAGTGTGGCGTACACCGGTGATCTAGGCGTCCGCTGGCAAGTATCTAACTCACCAAGCACGCGCAAACCTGGGAACCACTGCGCTTATTATGACCAAAGTGAACAACCCAAAATGACCTAATAACGAGAATTGTCAAGCAAGTTGTTCCCCAACTTCATCCATTAGCCAACTGTTGGATAACGGTGGGTTTCATTACTTGACGAAAGCCGCGGGTCTTTGGAAAATACGCTGGTTATTCGTGCCGTAGTGCGCGAGTGTCGGAAGTGACTTTGCCTACTTTGCATATGTGCAGGTGCCATCACCATTTGTTCCATAACCTACTACTTGGGCTGCCAAAACATTTAATGCTGTCTTTTAGTGGGTGGTTAACCGTACACACGCGCGCTAACCTTACACAGTCCCCCTCATAGAAAAGATAATGTGAATCGTCCTCCAGCCAACAGACAGCAGCGTGAAGGGGTTTGACGTCAACGAACAGATTCATCTCTATTATTGATAACAGGTTTATTTCCCAACTTGTAGGGAACATGCCAGTTGTGTGGCTTTAAAGTTGAAGAGGCCGACAAACCCTCAAAAAACGCAATATTTGGTAACCGCAATGGCAAAAGTGACTGAAATGACAACTACCATACACCTGGATAACAAAGCTAACAGATCCGAAAACGGTTAAAAACATAAGTTAGGCCATGTTAACCCGTTAAATGTTCTTATGGAGCCAGTTGCTTAAAGGAGGCTGGCGGTTTGGCATTTTATTCCACTCACCTTTTGTGTTACGTCATTTTGACGTGCGACTGTGAACAGGTGGTAAGAGGTGAACGCCGAAAAGACTGCACTAAATCTAGAGGTGAAGCGTGCTGAAAACGCTTTCATCCAGACCTGAGCAAAGCAAGAATATATGGAAAATAGACGTTTCGATCGGCACTAATGCTAAGTTGCAGCTTACTTAAGACCTTAACTAAAAAACGTCCCAACAATAATAGCTAAAGTTGTTTGAGGTTTCTTTTATATGTTGAAGCAAGCGCAACACTCCGTGTTTTTAAACAAAATTTCTTAATCCTTTCACTTACAAAGTTCCCCTTTTCAACTCTTACACCACTAAAATACGACTTCATGATACAGAGAGAGGAGTACAACTGCTTTTTACATTGTAGCGCTCCGGTGTTCTAGCGCTGTGGAAGACAAAAAACTTTGGGCTAAGTTCTTTCCCTGCCGGGTGATACAATCGAGTACTGCCCGGGGAAGGGTCGTTGCCAGTGTGTACACCATACTAACAGGCTAGGAAGAATTTTGAATTTATGGAGGAGATATACTACCTACAGCAGACCGCCAAGTTGATTAATTCAGAGTAATGGGATCGGAAAATCAGAAGAAATAATTTGCACCAGTAGTGATTAGTTTGCTTGATCATATTTACTGGCGAGGATCCAAGCAGCGAAGAACCGTATTCGAGAGTATGGTGAAAATAGCCGCTGACGTGCTACTTGATTGAGCACATCAGTGTCATGATAATGAGAAACTGACTTACTGTGGTTTGTGGGCGTTTCCTTAACGGACATCGTAGCCGACGTGCCTCAACAACAGATTTCTCCGTGCCAAACGGGTTTAGAAGGATTCGGCTTGATCAAGAATCTCGCGTAATTTTGGCCACTTGGCAGGTGGGAACAAGGCTGGATGCGCCGTAAACAGATGGGTTAGTTTGGACAATGTAGGGTAAGATAAGTATGCTGTTGTTGTAGCCAGTAGATACAATAAGGATGAGGTTTACCAGGGAAATGACGAAAGGTGGTTGAGTGAAGGTATATGGGGGTCAGCTTGTGCCATGTGACCCTCAAATCAGAACTTGGCTTAACTTACAGACATTATTCAATATAGCGCGGGGCAATCAGCTGAGTAAAAAAGCAGCAGACATGTACGGTGTAACAATGGGGCAGTGACGCAGGATATGCCGCGAAGTAGCGGAGTCTTTACTCTGTTTAGAAATCTACAGCGTAGGTCGCTCAGGTAGTGGCGGCCAATTTTGGGAACGGTGCAGAATCCCATGCGGCATTGCGAGGGGGGTCAGTTGGAAAATAAAGAACCAGATTGACAAGGAAATTCGGAAAATAACTCCGGAGATAGTGGACAATGACTGTAGGCGTTCAGCAATGCTGCTTCCAATGCTTACTGAAGGTGCAAATGAAATATCAGTACCTATCATGAAAGTACCTAATCTATTCTTGACGGCCGAAAAGTCATGAGACAGAAAATTCCCATCATATAACCTTGCAGCGATTGGAACAAGAATATGATTAGTCACAATAGTTGTGGAGCGAACTTAGTATTGAGATTTGCACCAGAATTAAAGACAGTTCCGACGGTGTTGCTTCAGCACCCAGACGGTTTCGGTCTGAACATACAAACGCATAATTACTGCAGTTTCGTACCGTTTGCTTTTTAGCGAGCCTGAGATTTAGGGGAACCCGATGTGTCCATTGAGCCGCCTACACGTGTGCCAAGTTCGTATATGCTTGTAAGACAACGTCCCACTTCATTGCTTACCATGCGTGGTAATTGAATGAGCAGTAGACCAAACTGGATTTTTTTTCACGACTTCAGAACTAACTTTCAAAGATATCTTGGATAAATTCATGGTTCAAGGGGCCAGTTACTTGTGAAGTCCATACATTGAAGCAAAATTGTTCAGGACGATTGGGTCTACCAGACTATGTGCAGGTCGTATTCAGTGGGCAGTAGAAACAGATTGATGAGAAAGGCAGCTGCTGCATTGAAAACTGCCGAAAACTGCTTCTGTGGGTAAACTAGTCAGTGGACGGTGTGAATAATCGGAATTTACGATCAATAATAGCGCAGTCAGTAGGAGCGGACAAATGGTCAATGAGGCAGTGGGGCTTCCTGGGAGCAATAGCAAATAAATGCCAAATAATATACAAACATGCAGATACAGAGAGTCAGGCACTTTTAATTGGTCTTATACAGAGATAGCAGAGCGGAAAACTATCAGCAGGTTGGAAAAGTAAGGAACTGTCTTTGGGTGACAGCGCAACCTAGCAGCTCATGTCACGTGCCAAACCAAGTTGCGCGCTTAGGTCCGTTCAAAGCAAACGTCAACAAGGGGATTCTGGCAGTTGTGGTGTAAGTAGAAAAAAGAGGACCTCCAGAGGCCTTGAGTTAATGTTGAGGATATCACACTCGCCTACCATCCGACGGGCACTTAGTTCGACGCCGGCGGGTCCGCTTTTCGCCAGAAACTCGAAATTAGGTGTAGCTGACACAAACTTGTAAGCAAAGACGGACGGGCAATGAAATTTCACGTCAGTTACTGTAGAATAAGTAGATCTTGCTCAAGAACGAAGACTTGAGGCGCAGCAGAAAGAAAACTAAGCAACCTTATAGTAAACGGCCGTAAATCACACTAATCATGATTTGTCATAACAGAAAAAGGAAATAACCGCGGATCACCGTTGATTCGGGGGAACCAGCTATAGCTTTTAATCTTTCACTGACAGAGTTAAATGGACGGATCCTAAATGGACAACTGTAGGCAAAGTGAACTAAGAACCCAATCACAGATTCGCACGTCGATCCAGGGAATCAAGTCTTTCTCCCGAAATACTAATAACGAGTTTCTTCCTGTTTTTCAGCGGCTTCACCATGAAGGCGCGGAGGAAGGGCTGTGACACCCATTTTTAGAAACGTGACCCTGTATAACTGTTTGCCCGTTCTGGGTCTCCTTAGGAGTTTAGCAGACAGTCTGACTTAGACTTACTGCGTGTCTATGCAAGTGATGCGGGCAAAAGTACACACAATCACCCGGAAGATGACGAAAGTCTCATTGATCGATTTTTTGCAGTAGAGTAAGACGGCCAGGTGCCTCAATTCTTTCTGGTATACGGCTTTACAATATCATCTGACCCACTTTTGCTTGCGCGAAAGTGGCGTTTGCCTAGTCCATCCCGATTGGTATTAGGACGTATCTTTCGTCACCCAGGGGAAGATGTCATTCCGGTAACTACCACTATGTGGTGTTGACATCCATTTGAAGTGCACTGGATTTGGACCTTTAAGATTTCGCTCCGTACAATAAAATTAGACGCGACCATGTAAGTCCGCGAAGGTCATTGTCGTAGCTAAGCTAAGAGAGGGTCATTTTGAGTGGAAGCCCTGAGAAACTTGGGCGAAAACCGACAAAGAGAAAAAATATATTGTTCTTAGTTTCACTCAGAACGTTCTGGTTGTAAGAAACGCCATAATGCAGCGAAGAAAGCTAGCTGAATCCAATGGGCCATGACCTTATGGAGCGTTACGGGCAGTGCGTCCGATTTCTAGTCTTCTGAACATTGGCCCTGTGACTCAGTTCCACCGAATCTGGTGCAACTGGCCTGAAAGAATACACGCATTTCTGAGAAAATCGCACAGCGGAAGTCACGAGCAAACGTTTGAGCAAACGTTTCTGGGCCGAGGGCGAATAAAGTCATAAGTCAGTGGACAATGTTCAACGTGTTTCAGTATGATTTTGACTGTAATTTAATACTTAAGGCTCCTTATATGGCACCAGATCCGGTAATATTGTTACCTAGCCTGCGCGATATCTGGTGGATGCATCTGCATGTTCAGTCAGAGTACTCTGTGACACGAGATAAGTTAATAATAATGATAACAATGTTTATTCCCAGCTTGTGGGAGGCATGCCGTCAGGCACGATCATAAGGTTACAGTCGGGCCATTGCAGAAATTTACGGAGCCCGACATGTCCTAGCCCCATTCACGACATATCCGCCAGAAAATATGTACAAATTGTTAGCTTGCGGTAGCCAAAATGTTATTATGAGGAACAGGCTGTGCTCCGACGAACGAGGCAAGGAGAAAGGGTACCAAGTAAAAGAGCGCCGGTTGCGTGGCGTGGCGCCAGAAAAGTCCATTAGAGTGGTCAGGGCCAAGTTTAAGTGTAAGGCAACACTGCTCATAATTTGCCCTTCGAGCCATCTCGAAAAGTGAAGTGGTGGTCAATTGAGATTTCAGCGTCAGAGACATTGCTCCTCCACCTCCACTTTTGCTCGTTGTGACTCCAGCCATTTGCCCAACCGCCCAAGGTCACTCATGGCCAGCAATGGTTTTCAGTTTTAGTTCATGCCATGTTCATGTCTTTGAACTAGTTGGACCTCATGCCCATTGTTCCCTACAAGTTGGGAAAGCAACTTATTATTATTATTTCATCGGATATTTCCCACTGTTTCCCACATTGTCCTCTTTTCGCGCAATCCGCACCACCCGCAAATCCCCAGTCATGCTTCATTCTGACTGTAAGCGTATGATCATGCCAGACGGCATGTCACCCACAATTTGGGAATAAGCATTTTTGTATGGAGGTCCATAAGACACAAGCTTACTGTGGAAAATGAGAAATGTTGTTTGAAAGCCCGAGAAATGAAGCGAATATCATTGTTGTCGCATGATAGGCTGAGCACAGGAGGTTGTTCAACAAATGTGGAGGTCAGCAGGGTGGGTGATTCTACACGACACTCTTTCCTTGAATCCTGCCCGTCCGCAAACCATTTTCTGGTCAATTCAGACCCTGGTGTGCGTTGCCCATCTTTGAAATGCAGCTTACCCTCATGTGAGCGAAAATTTCGACAACTGCTCCTAGCACCGCGTTAAAGGTTACATTTTCGACTCAGGTTTGCTTCCGTTGGAAGATTTGCAATGGAGGTGCTTCTGTTGCTCCCTTGAAGCCACGAGGCCGTCGAGGCATTCCTCTGAATCTGGATCTGCTCAGTCGCCGGATTGAATTACAAACGGCTATTCCGTGTGGTGTCAACCACAAATGGCACTTTTTCGTTAACAACCCCACCTTGAATTCGGCAAACCGCCTCTAACTCTGGCTTTGTGTGGCTTTTTCTACCATGTTTGCTTCTGTTTTGTGCTCACAATGATTCTCAACTCTTTCCTAATCGGCTTGGCGTACTAGCTCAACGTAACGGTATCCTGTACAATTTAGTCGGATTCGGGCCAGATGCCCCCAATGGCGACTACATCCTTGCTCAGAGGGACCAACTTTGGGGAAGCCGGGCCGGATGCTACCAGTTCCGCACTTTCAGGGGGATCGTTCGCTGACACTCTATCGACGGCTTCTTCCGGAAGCTTAGGCATACGGGGCTTGTCTCGTACGGATTGGCCGGCAAGCGGTCGAGAAGTTGAGCGGTGGTATCTGAAGTCGTTTCCCAAGTTTCGCAGGTTACTGGGGGTCCAAGTTTCAGCTGGTCCAGGAAGACTTAATTTTTGCTATGGGCATGCATTTCACAGTTGTAGAATTCCAGTCTTCTGAGAAAATAGGTCGAGGTAGTTCCACTTCCGTTAGTTGTCACTCGTTTGTGAGCCTTCCTCGAGGGAGATCCACTATCAGTGAAGGTGTCATGTTTAAGCAGAACCTCCAATCAGAAGTCGCCCTATGTTCAATCAGGGTGACTTTAGGAGCACAATAACTTACAAACCGCGCCAGGTTGACCAGATGTTTAGGACCGTTAGATCACCGACAAAATCTGGTTTGTTACGAGCTTGCCCTCTTAACTCAAGGCGACGCACTTCCTGCTTCTACAGGGCGACCTTGGAATACACGTTTGATTTTCAGGCAATGCTAATGAGTTCATTGAGAATTTTTTAATGTAACCCGTATGAAAGTTTGGATGAAAACGGTGGCACAAAGTTTGCAACAGTTTCCACCTTATTTACTGCAACCTCTGTGTGGAGAGAACCTGTAGCGGACTAGAACCTTATCAGTGTGTTCGAACAAGTTAACAAGCAAAGTAACCAATACAAAATCACAATAAGAAAAGAATGAGTAGTCAAATGAGGACTCAGGAATGCGTCGATCCAATAGTCCACTACACCGGTCCAAATGCGGTAACCGGCTGTGAAAGAAATATCCACTCGTAGAAATTTCCCACGGATGATTCACGTGTGAGTTATATATTCCACGATAGGAAAGTTATTCACGGCTGAAAAATGTCACGAGGATTTATTGTGACGTTCGACAGTTGACGCAAACACAGAGATCTAGTCCCACTGGTTCAGCGGTCGGCCAACAGTCCAACGGAATGTAAATACACTCGTTCAGCGAGAAGTCAGCAAGTCGCGCCGGAAAATTGTGTATTCGTAACATTAAAACAAACGTCATGATAAAATATGCACGACAGTTACAAAGGAAAAAATGGTAAATATGTGACAACGGATTACAGACACTACAAATCGTACTGAGCTTTTGCGAAAACACCAAATGATGACCGCCAGTTTTGTTGGTGTGCCGCTTTTGGAAGACGGACTTGGCTCTTAAGTGTGCCTTTACATGAGTGTTGCCATGGCAGTCTGGGCTTTAGTGTCAGAAGAGTGTTCCACAGCCAACGAACCCGGAATCAAAAGCGCTACATATTCACTTCAAGGGGATAATTTATCGCCTTTTTTCGTCCGGGCGTCTACGGTCCTTGTGTTTGCATCCCCAAATGCCGTCGAGAGGAACACCGGTTTCTTCTCATGGGGTCCGATTTGGGGGAGAAGTTTGCACTTATTGTTTGTTTTTTCGTCGGGTTCTTGTTGTCCATGAATAGCACAGCATCCTCGTGGTGGGGTAGCTGGTTCAGACAATTGCATCTGAAGAGCTGGACAGTTCGTCTATGCTGTCGTATTGCAGAACACTGCGCTTGAATGTAACAAGCCCAATTAAGATTGACATCGCTCTCTACGTTTTGCATCCGGCGGATTCCGTTTCGCGCCCAATTTTTATGGTTCACCTTCAGCTTTGGTGGAGAAAAACTTGCTGTAATCTGCCCCATGTTCGTGAATGTACGCTGCGAAGAGTGGAAACTGATAAAAGGCGCTCCACGTGTAGGTTACATCTGTATGCAAACATTCAAACCAAATGACACAGATTAACCCAATGGATTGTTGAGACAACGAATCATTTCAATAATGAGTTTGAATGAAATGAAGAAAGGTAAGCAATTTTTAACTTGCCGCTTATTGCACATTTGCTCCGATGAATCCTCGGTCTTCATTCAGCAACCGCATCCCATCCGTCAACGATATCAGATGACGCGTCATGGAAACCTGACCAATTTCGACCAATTGGTAGCGGGTCTGGACTTTCCGTGACCTTATTGGCTTCTTTTCGAACAGATTTTTCATGGCATAGCCAGTCTGCCATCGGTCGATGATTGGCGAGTCGACCGGTTGATGGGTAATATGCGGCCGTGCGTTCGGTCCGTATAAGCTCCAACGCCGCACAAATTGGAGGTTGTTTCATCGCAGCAGCCACAGCATTTTATGTCCTCTGGAGTAGAAACGGCGGATAGCATATAAAACCTCCCGTGGTTGTTTCAGTAACATCACACGTCTGTTACCCTCGTAGATGATGCGACCGCTGGGTGCGGCCGTTTTCACAGAGTTTTAAACAGTTTCTGGCTGTTTATTGTGATGATGGCATAGATATGATATATATCTATGGTATGATATATATATATATATGGTATATATGTCTAGTCCTGTTTGATTTGCACTGGCCGCTCGCTGACCGACCTTCGAGGTCAGTCCCAGACCTGTATCGCTCCAGATACTCTTCCATCCAATACTTATGGAGCTGCCTGCCTACTAACGCCACATATTCCCCTTCTCAGATGTCCTTCGAATTACGGCTTCACTGACATGCGTTTCTTCCTGGAGATACCCCCAGCTGCATAGGGGGCGACAAGCGCCAGCTTCATAATGCCGTTGTCGCACAATGTAACCAATGAAATAATTCGAGCAACTGTTCACGAATTCTTTATGGAGTTCACAGCGTGCATGTACGATCACCTGGGAGTCCCCTCAATTCATTGAGTAGAAGTTCAACTGCTTAGAAGGGTTTTGATACATCACTTGATGGAATCCTGCAACAAATTTCTTGCCTCTTTGTTTTGAGAGCCGAGTGTCCTGCTTGGTAAACGGTGACGCAGCTGGTTCTCCGTATTCCAGAATCGACAGAATATGAAACGTGAAGAGCCTCTTGACGGAGATCTGGATGGCATTTGTGAAGCCCGGATTATTTGGTTACAGCTGTCTCTATGTGGAGTCAAGTCGGGGTTGAAGACCGAAGGACGAACCTGTGCAAACGTTTCCGTTTTTTGCCGTGCACGGGAGATATCCTTTATTGCAGTAGGTTTCAACGGATTGACTGTTCCAGATAAAACGCTGCATTTGGTGTGATAGTCTCCAGCAGTTGGATGAGTTGCGCAAGGTGTCCAGAACAATCCTTAAAACATCTATTTGGTCCTCTTTGATGACAGGTTCCCGTATTCTGAAATCATCAGCACCCGCACGGCATTCGACTGGAAGGTGTGACGGGAAGCTGTTAACAAAGATTTTGAAAAGTGTCTGGTCGAGGGTCAATCTTTTTGGAACCCCTTAGGTGGGCTTGAGTTGTCATGAATTTTGACGTTAATTTTCCTGTCGAAAAGGGAACGATTACTCGATTCGAACACTGCATGCAATTCATGGAAAGGTTTGTTGAGTACCACTAAAGAAGTGTATCGAAAGCTGTGCTGAAATCGATAAACACCACATCAAAACGTTGTTCGCCATCGGTCATTTTCGCATATTACTCTTTGGTAAACATTAAGTTAAAAAATCCTTGCTGTCCTTCACTTGCTTGTTTGCAAAAATGTCCCAGCGCTCGTCAGCTACACTTCCATATCAATCCTCAGGCGGGAGGCTCACTGGTTGATAGTTATCAGGGTAGTCCCTTGTAGTCACCTTGTAGTAGTCACCAAGGGTAGTCACCTTGTAGAGTGCCTTCACTGAAACTTTCCTCCATATTGCTGATAGTTTCTTCTCCACCACTGAATTGGAAAATTTTACACAATGGTTATGAATTTCTTGAGGATAGGAATAGTCCCGTCTAGGTGCAGACTGTACGTCCGCCCGTGCGCTTACTTTCGACAAGAATAAATCATCCTCACATGACTGAGAATAATAGCAAAGCAATTTTTTGAAGTATCGAGACCGCATCCTGTCAACATGATCCAGTTGGTCGCGGACAGTTTTTGGTCCGTTCCGCATGCTAGATATTCTCTCTAGGGTTAAATAGCCGATTTGTAGATACGGTTGGCATCCACTTGAGCCGCAGTACTAGGTGGTCGCTTGTTGCAATAGGCTCTTTGAAAGCCATGTTGCTGACTAGAAGTGGAATGTTCATCCTATTTAAATCCTGATTGGGTCCTGGATACACATGAGATTGTGGTGCAACCTAGCGTCAGTGAGCTGAGGTTTGAAAGAATAATCCGTTGTGTGTACAATGCTTCCCACTCAATAGCCTGGGCTCCAGGTCTAAGACAGTCATCTCGCACTGCGTAACTCCGTCTACGTTCTACTGTAAATGTGGCTGCGCTGCAGTACTCCAACTGTCACTAGTTAGTTGCAAAGTTTACTACAGTTTCCATTTCCCCAACGTTTAGTCGAGATGGCTCAATTGGTTAGAACGCGAATTTATTGACCGGAAGGTCTGCAGTTCGAACCCGATCTCTGTCACTCAACTTCCCCTGTCTAGGCTGGGGCAGCCTGACACTATCCCAGCCCTCGTCCTTCCTTCGGGTAGCATGACAGCTAGGTACCGGAAGGGTGTTACAGCTGAACGTTTTTTAATCGCACTTTAGTCAGCGCGGGTTGGAGCTGTGGCGTATAGTATAAGCTCACATTTTACATCTCACCACCCCATTCATTCTCAGCTGAGGATAGTTCCTTCTGACTCTTCGATGCACACAGATAGCCGTGTCTCAGTAAAAGTCTGCTTTTCCTCAGTTGGAGTTAAAAGTAAAGTCTTCAAATTTTCCGATACTCCGTAGGTTACATATGATCACGGTAGGACGTTCCCCTAAGTGGTTGAGATAAGAAAAATTGGAGTTCATTTTACTCTCACTGCCATTTTCAGAACGCGGAAATCCACGAAATTCTGATCCCTTTCTGCTGTTTTTGTTTGATTTCAACACCTCAGTGATCGCTCTCAGATTTCTCATCGTTTTCCAAACTGAAGCTTCGTAATGTTCACCTCGCGGCCTCCCTCATGAATAGACTAGACTTTAAGATGGTATGCATGGTTGTGCACCTCCATAATCCGATGTACTATACTGGGGAGTATACGTGTGAAACAGCCTCTCATACGACTTCGTTCATTAGGTAGATGTTTCGGGCTAGTTCAGCGGTCAGGGAGCTAACTTACTATCCGAAAAGTCCGTGGTTCACACCAAACCTTGGCACATCCTTGATTTTGTCTAGGCTTGGGCAACCTGAGGGTATCCCAGCCCTTGTGCTTCCTTCGGGTGGTATGGCAGCTAGACACAGAAAGGGTGCTGCAGCAGAACGACTACTAATAATGGTTAGAGGTCTGACGGCTTTCTGGTCCTCCAAGTTGGGGATTGAAGCATGTATTGGTTTGTAGGCTGCTTTGGCGGTCTTGCCCCAACCACTGCTGTGTGGCGGTCAGGCTTTTGAGCCAAAGGCTTTGGCTGAAGACCATAATAGTCCTCCTGTGTGGGTCCTGACAGTTTCCTATTCTACGTACAACCATGCTTTAAACGCTTACAAATAATCTCATGCCACGTCGGTCGTCTCGTGGTACCAACAGTCGGGTCGCCTTGCTGCATACAGCAGGACGGGTAAGCGAAAACGGACTACTGCTGACGCCCGACCTAAAGCTGCCACCTTGACGTGGTGGTCGGGCTTGAGTGCTGCAATGATCCCGCGGGCTACACTGGCTGGAACGTCGTTCCACAAGGTGCAACCATGCCAGGAAGGCCAAAGGGGAGCAGTCAGACCAAGAGCAGCGAGACCCCGTACTACGAGTAATCGTGCTACGAGGCGGTCTGGGGGTAAAGTCGTACTGTCCTCTGCGACAGGAGTGTGAAGGCAGTAAGGTGTTTCCCCCAGGCGACCAGCATGTCCGTATTTACGGAAGCAGCGATGCTGCCTTCCCCCGAGGAAGGACGGGTTAGAAAAGGTCGGCCCTAAAAACCGCACACTCCGATCGCCCAACGGTTGACCGTGACCGACGGCGCATTATCCACTACGGTCGAAATACTTGTATAACCAAAGATCCCGGTGGTGCTCAAAAGGCACCCGCTGTGCGCAGCCGCATCAGGAATGAGACAGTAATGCCTTATTCCCTGCGCCCTCGGGCCAGGCCGGCCCCCTACAGTCAAGTAGGTCAGACTGTTGAGTCATGGGAAGGGTTTCCCAAGAAAACCCTAACAACCGCTGTCTCGCGGTCCAAACTTTTGCGTCAGAGACTAGGGGCAGCGTCCCCGAACAAAACCTTACATCCTCCCACTGCCTTGTGGGTCAGACTTTTGAGTCAAAGGCTCAAGGTGGGGTACCTCAACCAAACCCCCTTCTTCGGCCTGGGCAACCGGGAAGTATCATTTGCCCGCGCAGTTCTGTGTCCACCGATGTCCCTCCCCAACCCCTTCCCACCACACAAGCAAATGTCACTGGGTCACTTGACTGTCAGTTATCTGACCGAAAGGCCCTATGCCCCTTGCTGCCTATTAACAGTAAACAAAATAACACCCTTCTAAATCCACGAGATCCTTTCTATATAGGAGCTTTTAACGTCCGTACTCTATGTCAAATTGGCAAACAGGCAGAGCTTGCTGAAACTTTATACTCCCTTAAAATTGATGTATGCTGTGTCTCCGAAACACGCATACAAGACCCAAGCGTGGTTATGCATCTCAGAACGCCAAGGATGAACTCAGCTCTTTCACATTTCTCCCTCCGTGTGTCCGGTGACCCAGAAGCGATGACTCGTGGACTATATGGCGTGGGAGTTGCACTCAGCCCCAGAGCTGAACGCACTTTGCTGGATTGGATCCCAGTGAACAGTCGGCTTTGCGCCGTCCGGTTATCCAGTTCAATCAAGCTCAATGCCTCTCGGCATAAAAAGCGCTGCCTGTTTGTAGTGTCGGCTTATGCCCCAACGGAGTGCAGTTCTGATGTTGAGAAGGATACCTTTTATCGAGAACTATCCGGGCTCATTCGGCAGGCAAAAAGCACTGATATTGTGATCCTTGCAGGCGATCTGAATGCTCAAGTGGGTCGTCTGAGCTCCTTGGAATCACATTTGGGCGGTCGATTTGGAGTCGATGCTCGCCGCACAGACAACGGAGATCGACTCCTTCAGTTGTGTGCTGACCATGAACTGTTTCTGGCAAGTACGAACTTTCAACATAAGCGTTCGCATCGCGTAACCTGGCGGCCACCAACTGCAAATCAACCGTGGACCCAGTTGGACCACGTGGCCATCAGCTACCGGTGGAGAGCCACAATTCAAGACTGCCGTTCCTTTTGGGGCACTCCACTTGATTCCGATCACGCCATGGTGCGTGCACGCCTGACAGTTCGCTTCCCTTCAGGCCCTCGCAAACTAGAAAGAAGCATGCCAATCCAGTATCTTCGAAGATCGACCATAGCTCAACAGTACCGATCTGAGCTAGCCCAACAACTCTCTACATGCACTGGCAGTGCGAATGTAGATGAAGCATGGCAAAATGTGAAAGAAGCCATGTTAGCGGCGTTCAGTGCTGTCTGTCCAACCTCCCCGATTCGACCACAAAACCACTGGATATCGGCGAGGTCGCTATCCATGATTGATGCCCGGAAATCCATACCAGCAGGCAACGCGTACGACGGCGCACGCAAATCCCTTAAACGCCAAATAGTGAAGAGCCTAAGGAAAGACCGAGAGCTCTGGTGGAAATCGAAAGCTCGAGAGATGGAGAAGGCTTTTGCTACGGGAAACAGCCGTGCCCTATATCAACTGATACGATCGACTGGTCCCAGGAAAACAACGGTCAGCGAAACGATAAGTGAAAAAGACGGCTCATTAATTCACTCCCAAAAACGTCGACTGGAAAGATGGGCCGAACACTTCGAAGAGCAGTTCAGCTGGCCTCCTGCAACACAGCCTGTGGAGATAATGCATACGGGCCAGTGGAATGTAAACCTTGATCGTCCTTCGGAAGAAGAAATAAAGTACGAACTATCCGTACTAAAACGTGAGAAGGCACCAGGACCGGACGGTCTCTATCCAGCCCTCTTCAAAGAAGGCGGAGAATCCCTGGTGACCCATCTGACAAAGCTTGCTGGTGCTATATGGAACGAAGAGAAGGTGCCTGCAGAATGGGGCATGTCGACAGTTATCCCTATTTTCAAAAAGGGTACGCGGACGCTGTGCGAAAACCACCGTGGCATCAGCCTGTTAGCTGTGGCATCGAAGGTACTCTCTGGTCTTATCCTTCGAAGGTTAACTGAACACAGGGAGAGACAAATCCGTGAAAACCAAGCTGGGTTCCGTCCTGCAAGAGGATGCATCGATCATATCTTCACCCTCCGACAGATTCTTGAACAGCGACACTGCTTCCAGCAACCAACAATGGTTGTGTTTCTCGATCTGAAGGCTGCCTTTGACTCTGTAGACCGCCAGGCACTATGGCAGTGTCTGTGGAGCAAAGGTGTCCCCCTTAAATTCTTGACCCTTCTTAAGGCGCTGTACGCCAACTCCCGCGGCCGTGTGAAGGTCTACGGGAAGCTCTCTTCTGAGTTCACCACATCAAGTGGTGTCAGACAGGGCTGTCCTCTTTCACCTTTCCTCTTCAATTTCGTCATTGATACGATCATGGAAGACTCATTATCAGCCTCTACTGCCTGTGGGGTCGAAGCGCTCCCGGGGCGTCCGCTTACAGATATCGAGTATGCAGACGACATAGCTCTTCTTGGATCTGACGCCGTGGTAATGCAAAGAATATTAAATAATCTAACTAATTCCGCCTCACGGTTCGGCATGCGCTTCACACCTGCAAAGTGTAAAGTGCTAGTGCAAGACTGGGTGGGCCCGAACCCTAGCCTAGTGCTTGCGGGTGAACCGATTGAGGTAGTAGACAAATTTGTCTACCTGGGCAGCTGTATTAGTCCCGGTGGTCTCGCGAAAGATGATATTTCCATCCGAATTGGGAAGGCCCGAGCAGCTTTTGTGAACCTGCGTCACCTGTGGCGTAGGCGTGACATCAGCTTATCCGTCAAGGGTCGAGTTTATAATGCTGCTGTGCGCTCCGTATTACTATACGGATCAGAAACCTGGCCGCTGCGCGCCGAGGACGTCAAACGACTTTCAGTGTTTGACCACCGATGTCTCCGGAGCATTGCCCGAATCTGGTGGGAACACCGGATCAGCAATGCTGAAGTACGTCGAATGGTATTCGGGAGGAATAACTCACCCTCGATAGATGAACTGATCACACTGCATAGGTTGCGCTGGCTTGGCCACGTGCTGCGCATGCCAGTCGACCGACTTCCTCGAAGGGTTCTTTTCGCACAACCACGTGAAGGGTGGAAACGAGCCAGAGGCGGTCAAACAATGACTTGGCAGCGAAGTATAAAAGCCATTACCAGCAAACTCAGCTGCGCTGGTCACTGCCGTCTTCCTGGATGGGGACCCCGAGACGGGCCACATCAATGGTTAGAGACATTGTCAGACATGGCCCAATCGCGCCCTCAATGGCGCTCATGCATCCAAGCTATTGCCTTCAATGCATAGCCCCCTTCCCAATTCCCCGACGTAACAGCCCATTGACAGTGGTGCATTTACGCAGCTCGCGCCTCCAATGCGCAGCTACCTACCTCACCTCCCCAAATCATCGGCGGACGAAACTGTGGCAGCTACAACCACTGTACGACAAGTACACGGTTTCTTACAGCTGATGATGATGATGATGACTGCTGACGCCTCTGTCTTCCTCTTTCACATCTACACGCTTCTCTCGCACTCACTCTTTTAGTGACGTCTCCCTAGTCCCATTCTTTAAGACACATCTGCGCGCTGCAATATCTACGGGTTACTCATCCGCCAGGGCTACGAAATCATCCTTCAAACCCGGACGCTCAGTTCATTTGGCTTCCTTCAACGTTTCTACTCTGAAACAAGCTGGACGATAGGCTACTCTAGCATGCACGCTGGACTCGCATGCTATTATTGTGTATTGTTTATCCGAGACGAGGATTCAAGTCCCAGGCATGGTTGTTGACCTGACCTCCCAATCAGTTTCAGGTCGCTTCTGGTTGTACATCTCTGGCGCTCTGAAAGCCGCTGCTGCCGGTTCTGCTGGGGTTATTTTTCTAAGCCATGGAGCCGAAGGGTCTCTGGTTTAGTGGTTACCCGTTGACAATCGCCTCTGTGCGATTCGTTTGGCAACGTCTTTGAGAGTATCCCTTAAATGCAGCAATAATCACTACCCGATATCTGCTCACGTCCCACGGACTATGATACACGCAAGGACAGTTTTTACAACGTTTTGAGCGCCTTGTTGCGGCGGGCTAAGAGCTCAGGCATTATGGTTGCCAGTATATGAATGCGCAATTAGGTAGACTTAACGCTGCTGTGGCTCCATTGGTTGGTCGTTTAAAACTGAAATTGAGACGCACGGGCGACAGCGAACACCTGCTGTTACATGCTGACCATGGACTGTTTCTGTGCGGTGCGAAATTCCGAAACCATCGAACCCGCTTGGCCGCATGGTCCTACCCACACACGAGCCAATCGCCAATACAGATAGAACACAACGTCATTAGCTGTAGGTAACGTGGGCCACTTAATGACTGTCCTTGCGTCTGGAACATCTCTGGATTTGGATCGTACGTTTGTTCGTTGCTGCTTCCCGTTGCGCTCTCCAGGGGCTTGCAAGACGCACACACCTTGCCTGGCCATTGAGTGAAACCTACTACTAGAACCGTGTACTGATGTCGATTATTACTGAAATATGCTGAACGTCCCACTTATGGAGTGGCGCAGCCAACTGGTTCCAAGCAGTGTTTCAAGCAACACTCTAAATTCGCTCGAAGTCCGAACACGTATTCCTCTTGGTCGGTAGATCGTTACCGCTAGGCGAACTGTCAGTCTTCAGGTGAAAGAGAGCATCTGCGCAGATTGAGAAGCTTGGTGGATCCATGAAGTTGAGGGAATGCATGAAGCGAGAAACTGCAGTAATGTGCGTGAACTGTCCCTGCTGGCTCAAAATATGTTCTGATGAGTGAAACAATCACAGGTAACAACGGCTCTCTTGTCTGTGGAAAAGGATAGCATCTGAGCTGTTGGAATGGTTACTTTTAACAGAAATTCAACTGACCATTAGGTTTTGAGCCGGATTCCCAACCAGTAACGCAACAATGAATTTGGGACCCCCGACAGCTTTGGAAATCAGTGAATGGCTTTTGTCTCTCAAGTGTCACCGGGAGAAAGAGACCATTCCAATTAAATGGGGGAGGGGGACTCGATAGTAGTGCCCATTTTCAAAAGGTGTTCGCACTGAGTGTGGTCACAACAAAGGAATTAGCTTGACCCCGGTTGTAGCCAGACTCTTCGCTTTGCTTGTTTCAAGTCGTCTTGAAACGGCGCATGACCACTGGACCCAGGAATATTAAGCAGGATTCTGACCCGGAAAGGTTTTTGTTGACCACATCTTCACACTCCGCCACGTGTTAGAGTAGCGATGTATGTAGGCACCCACAATTTTGGTTTTCCTTGACTCGTTCAATCGTGTTGGCCCCTTAGTTCCTTTCAACATGCTTGCGCAACAAGTTATGCCCAGAAGTTCGTGAATATCATTCGCTATTTCTATTCACATGCTTGTGGGTACGTGGGAGTGTATAGGGCAAATAAAATAAACAATGACATTCGTTCAGCTTTAATATTCCTTCAATGCCTAGCTACTATGCCACCCAAAGCAAGCACGGGGCTGTGACTGTCAGGTTTCCCAAGCATAGACAGGAAAAGTCAAAATGCTGATGTTGGGCTTGAATTACGGACGTTCTTCGCGCCTTAACCACTGAGCCATCTCAAGTCTCAAAAGCTTTCCTAAAAACAACATCCGACAAGAATGCCCATTCTATTCATTTTGTTATCGATAAGATAATGAGGCTGACGCTGAAAGGTCTCCAAGACCCTGATGTTCACATCTGTTTGAGTTGAATTCTTGTCGATCTGGAATATGCAGACGATACTGTCCTCATTTTTGAAGGGCGGGCATTAATTAAAAAGCTTACCGAGGTCACCCACTTTCACAAGACGTGCTTCGCGTCCACAAAATGCAAAGTTACGAACGTGCCTCCAAGAATTCAGGCGGTTGTACTCTTACTCAGAGACCGGACCTTACCGTGGTGTGGCTTTTTTGTCTCCATGGCCAGTTGAAAAATACTGGGTAGTGTACGCACGACATCTCCAGAGTCTCTCATACCGGGTTAGCCAGTGGTTAGCAGTCTGAGCAACACAATTTCCTGGCTCTTAATTTGGGGGTTGGAACAAGTGTAACAACTTTTCATACAAAAATGGTAGGGCACTTGCACTTTCTGCCAAAAAGCGCTGCATTGTGATAAAGGTTTTTAGCCAAAGGCTGTGATCGAGGACCCTAATCGTTCTGTCTAGTGCTGGGCGCCATGACAGTATCCAAACCCGCATACAACCTTGAACACCACAGCTAAAAATACCGTCGTTTCACATTGGCTTTCGCGTGTTGTCAGCATCTGAGTTACCTTACCTGCTGTCAACAGCAGGGCGGGTAAGCGAAAACATGCTGTGGCTGACGCCTCTCCTCTTACAATTTCACGTGTCCCGTCTTCTACCCTACCATACTCCATTTTGAATACTCCGCAGCCCCCAGCACTACGACTAACCGATTTGTTCACCGTGCATCACGCTCAGCTGAATTTCATCTCCGACTTCAGTAACAACCCTAAACACTTCGAAGTTTTTTCCAAACCCCGAAAGCCAGCCTACTTAGCTGCCTTTGATGTTCGCATACTGAAGCATCAGGTCAACAGGTGGCTCTTGCTCGTACGCTGGATTCCCTCTGCACTGATGTATGTTGTCTGTCAGAAACAAGGATGCAGGACGCAAATACTGTGGTCGAACAGACTGCTCCTTCATTCTCTTCCAGTTTCCGACTGCGCACTTCTGAGGATGCAGAGGCCGCTGCAGCTGGATATGCTGGGGTGGGTATTGTATTGAGCGAACGAGCGGAAGCGTCTGTGCTTGATTGGATACCCGTTAATAGTCGCCTCTGTGCGGCTCGTTTGGCAACATCAGTGAATCTAGAGGAAGTGAGGTCCATCGCACATTGTTTATTGTGTCCGCTTACGCCCCAACTGACTGTAGTTCTGGATCTGCAAAGAAGAGTTTCTATAACGCTCTAGGTGCCCTTTTAAACCGCGCTAGAAGCTCAGACACCGCTGTGGTTGCTGGTGACATGAACGCCCATGTGGGTATACCAAAACTGCTGGGGCCCAATTGGGTGATCGTCTTGGGTTGGATACGACGGACAACGGAGAGCGCTTGCTCCAGCTGTGTTCCGATCACAGACTGTCCCTTCCAACTTCCGGGACAGCGGAAGTCGCTTCACAAATTGGTGCTCACGAACAAACCAGCCCCGAATCCAAATAGACCACGTTGCTAGGGTCTGTCACCGCCTGCTTCTTCTTCCGGAATAGCAGCGTGACCTCCGAACATGTAATGGTTCGCTGATGCTTTCCACGTCTGTGCAAAACGCGCACACCTCGCTTAGCCATTGAGAAGTGAGTGGATCCAGAACGCTTACCGTTTGGTCCCATGTCGGGTGATAATGGTCACCGGAGACAGGTGACCGAAGCGTCAATGGATACCGGTAAATCTACCTGCGGTACAATCCAGCCAACCTTATACAAGCGCCAGGTCTCGGATAGGACCGTGATTTTGCTGGAGGCTCGGTGACAGATTCCTCTTGGCCGCAACCACAACGCCAAGTTAATCTGAGTGCCCGCGAAGATCTGGATGTTTGGTGGATCTGATGGACCGAAGAAACGAATAAAATGAAAAATGATGGAAATGTCTGCAGACTGTTCCCATTGGCTCGTTCGACTAGTCCTCGGAAACCTCTCGCCAGCCAAGCCATCAAAAATTACAGTCGCTTTCTAATATCAAGCGAATTAGTGAGCAGAATACTTCGAACAACTCCAATTGGGGCTGTCAGTTTTTGACAGAAATGTGGATTGTGAACACGGAGTCCGGTTTAACGTCACCAATGTCCGAGTGTATATCTCTACTCAAGCGTCATCGTGCTTTGTCTCCGATGGTTCGCTGCCAGCTCTGCTCAAGAACAAAGGCGAATTCCCCAACCAATGTGTGTAGCCTATTTGCTTCCACTTGGGAGAAGGAGACCGTTCCAGACGACTGTGAAAAGCCGTTAGTAGTACCCATCTTCAGAAAGGGTAATTACACTGAGTGTAGTAAACACGGGGGTCAGTGTGACGTCCGTTGTGACAAGGCTTCTGGCGTCACTGATTCTTTGTTGTTCTACGGTGGCACGCGAACCCTTGATTCGTGAGCATCAGGTGGGACCTCGATCGAGCAGAGGCTGTGTTGACGACATCTTCTCACTCCATCGGGTTTTAGATTAACACCGTATGCACAGTTAATCGACAATCCTGGTGCGCCTTAACTTCAAGCATGTGTTCGACTCCGTCGATTGGTTAATGCTGCTAACAACACTTGTTAAACAGGGTACGTCCCAAGGGATTACGAAAGTAATCCGATCCCTGTATTCACATACTTCTGGGCATGTGAGTCTGTAGTGAGCTCTGAAGATTTCCATATGAAAGATGTTTTTTGCAACAATGTCCATCCCCCTTCGTGCTAAATTTCGTCGTCGGTAAGCTTCGAGGCGAACACTGGGAGGCCTTCGGAACCGCGGTGTTGAAATCGTTTCTAGTGAGAACACTGTCGATCTAGAGTACGTAGAGGAGGTCGTACTGATCTTTGAAGACAAAGGCCAAACACAAGCCCTGTTGAATAAACTGACCACCATCTTTCGGCATGTCTTGTACTTCAAAGTGCAAACTCCTGCTTAAGAACGTGCATTCTCTGAACATACCCCTCACAATCCAAGGAGAAGCGGTGGAGAAGGTGGAGAATTTTACATACCTCGGTAGTTGTATTAGTTCCGACGGGAGTTTGTCTGATTAAGTGGGTGCATGAATTCCAAAGGCACGAAACACGTCTGTTAATTCGTGTCACTTGTGATGTCATAAAAGCATATCACGTGTACCAGACCACAGTAAGAGTGTATTGTTGTATGGTTTCGAAACATGACCTTTGCAAACAATTGGTCGGAAGTTCCTTCAGTTTTTTAACCACTGATGCCTCAGAAGCGTTGCTGGTGTCGGGTGTCGTCAACGGATTGGTTACAGCTGAACGATTATTATTATTATTACAAGGTAATTAGAAAACGGGTTTTTGTTTGTGCAGCAGGTACTTCAGTCGCGGAAAACATCCAGTACCATCAACTATGGTGGCTCGGTCATGTGCTACGCATGCCGAAACACCGTCTACCGAGACGAGTGTTGTTCTCCAGACCTCTTCCAGAATGGCGCAAGCAATATAATTAACTAAAACTTATCGTTGTACGGTGGTAAAGCATCAGTGTCAACACTTATGTTACACTTATGCTACACTTATGCTACAGTTTCGATCACCGGAAAACGGGAAAGTGGAACATACAACCAAGCCTTGGAGTCCAAGGCATGTTCAGTTTGTTCGGAAATTGGGTAGCCACGCATTGAAGGCGATAGCTTTGATGCACGGGCGCCACTGACTGCGCGATTGGGCCATTTCCGTCAATGTCATTAACCATTGGTGAGCTGACTCTCGGGGTCCCCATCCAAGAAGGCGACAAGTTTACTGGTTAGTGTTTTCGTACTTCGTTGCCAGGTCATACATTGTCCACCTCTCGGTCGCTTC